>JAVJIF010020510.1:0-64826 GCA_038442645.1 Agave tequilana
CCTTGATCTCATGAGAGGGGGAGAGGCGAGGAGAGAGTGGGAGCATGTATTTATTTTTTAATTTACGCATATGGGTCTTAGATGCGGCCCGAGATTGAATTTACGAGCTTAGGCCGAATTTATTCAATAAGCCGCGGCCTACTGCGAATTTTTATACCGCTTGACGCCCGTAAACCTAATCCAAGAGAGGCTCAACCCAAGTGGGGGACGCAAAATATATATGCAGAAGCCTATTTGAGGTGGGGTTGGGCGGCACGAGACGACCCCCTTCCCTCCGCCACTGACCATATCGCGTATCTAGTATTATCTCGTAGTATCTAATTAATAATCTTAAAATGAACAAACAAGCTCCAAGTGCAACATCTTTTTCGACGGGATTTGGATCCTCTCGTCTTCTATTTTGGCTGTGGATGATGTCGTATTGATTGGGCAAACAAAATCTTAAACAACATGTTTATTGACTAAAGAAAAAAAGGTAAAGAAGAAAAGAGAGAAAAGAACCTAACATCACACTTTAATATACAACGTTCATTCTTATTTCTGCGCCAAGGTAAAGGCAAAACAGCTCTCAAAGTATTAAATAATTATTATCTATGAAAATGGTCGTCCAATGCCAAAAAGCAATGAGCATTAGGTATTCTCTATAACACATTGATCAAACTCTGATTAACCATTTGTGTCTAATCCAAATTAACCTACTAATTGATTCAAGACCCTCAGTGATGGGTCGGATCCGGGTCCGAAAAATATCTGAAAGACAGTCGGTTGGACCGGGTCAAGTTTACCCGACCCAGTACTGACACAAACAACCAAAAGGCCCAGAAAGGCCCACTCAGCACACGGAAACAATGAGATTTTTTTTTTAATTAATTTGTAATTTTCTTTTCTTTATCCTTCCCAAATTAGTATATATATATACATATTTAAAGCCTCTGCCCTAATCCTTCATCCTTCTCACATTTTTTCCCTCATCCGTACACCGCCTTATTAAAAAAAAAAGGGAAAAACGAGTCACAGAGGTTTAGCCCCTTCTCCGCTCCCCCCTCTCTAGGGTTTTAGACTCCCAGCCGAAACCCTAACCGTAACCCTAAAATCTCTTCATCTCTTCTTCTCGAAGAAGAGAAGAGCAGCAACAGCACAAAGGAGGCAATGGACCGTTACCAGCGAGTGGAGAGGCCTCGGCCCGAATCCGCCATCAACGAGAACGAGATCCGAATCACCACTCAGGGATTAATCCGCAACTACGTCAGCTATGCTTCGAGCCTTCTCATGGTACTAGATCTCGACCCCTCGTCTCTTCGATTTCGAGAAACAAAATGGGGTTTTTTGGTTCCTTGGTTTGCTGGTTGTTGTTCTAGTTTGAACCGTAGTAATTACCATTTTTTTGCATGTTTATGGCATAATTTGTGTTTTTTCAGAGTCTTACTTGGGTTTTGGATCGTACTTTATTAAGATAGGCTCGATTTCTTGTTTTCATGTTATGTTTCATGCATTTGTTTACTTTAATTGTCCAGTTATCGTGAATTTTAATGATAAATTACTGAAGGAGGGAAATAGGAATGGGTTAAGAGTGCGACCATGTGGCCTTTGTTGGCGAGAAATGAATAGTTTTAATTACAAGTAAGAATGTTATAAAATACTGACCAGCTTTTAAGCATCTTTTTTTTGGGCGCTTTATACCGCTTTCTACAGAGTTTAATGTAGATGGCTCAACCACAAAATTATAGAATGATTTATTGTCATTGAGCTCCTGAGATGTCTCATACTCTATGCCATCAGTGGAGCTTACAGTATCAATAAGCAGAAATAGTTTATCCATGCAATGGGTTTTAGATAATGACATTTGTGTTGATAAAACTTGGAAGTTTTTTGTAACCCGTGTTCTATTCTGTTCTGGTCATCAAAGGTATCTGGAACATTAATAGAAAGCAATTGTTTCAACCCAAAAGTAAATTGCACAACAAGACATTAATTAGCTTCAGTGGTTTCCTTTTTCCATGTTTTGTCCCGCCCAACAGTACTGATGTAATTTATGATACTAATGGAAAATAAATGGTTCAACTGCCAAAAAAATTATATGGTGGAACCTCGAGAGGTTCCGTTTCCTTTCATCAATCCAGATTACAAAGATCAATACTGTTTATAGTGTCAATGGAAAGTTAAATTTTGGGCTAGAAAATTAGTTATATAATATTATAATGGCATACACGTTGATCAACATGAAAGGTCTTGTTTTATTATTGTCTAATTCTGCTTTACAGTTACAGTGAGATATGAAGTATCAGTGGAAAGGAAATGGTATAGCCATAAAATAAATTATATGATAACATATGTTTTAATTAACAAAAATTCTCATTCCTGTGCTCTTTCTCAATTTGAGTTAGGAATATGCTTGTCAACTTGCCACTAACATGTTTATTATCTAAATTATGCACTTTGTCCGTCTCTTGTTATGCATGTCACAGTTTCTTTTAATTATATTAAGTTAGTTTGCATGCACAAATATAACAAGCTCTGTAATTTATCGCTATTTAAGTTATGCACTTGTAAAATAATCTTTGTTCATCTTCGCTGGGCAGTTTGCTTTTCCATCTTTTGAAGTTATATAATATCCAAGAACATATGTACCCACTGATAGATAAAATATGCTGGATTTATTGTTTTATGCAGAATTTCTTATGTTCCCCCACAATAATCTCTGGAGGCTTAGATTTTTTTTTTTTTTTTTTTTTTAACATTTTCCTATGTTAAGAATCATGTGACGCATAAATGCAACTTAATGTTGTCACAGTTTATTTCACTATTTCATTGACTTCTACATCATCTGTTCAGATTCTTTCCTCGCTTCTTTTAGTTGGTACATATGTTTACTGTTCTATCTATGTAAGTTTTATAAATGCTAATATATGTATGTATGTGTTGTATGTATCCAGTTCCAACTGTTTTGTTGCATTTTATCCCAGAACTTTGCTTTTGATTTGAGATCAACTTACATTCATTGTGATATTAGACTTGCCATTAATGTGTTAACTCATGCTTTTATTCTTTAGGAATATACTTATGATCACTCTTAATTCCTTTCTTTGTTATGGATCTCCCATGATAGGCAAATAAATGTGCAGAAGGAGAATAGATGTTTGTAGGATATAGTCTAGAACAGAGGGAGTGTAGAAAATGACTATCTTGAGCAAGAGGGTATGTATGCTAAATATTACAACATTCCTTTTGTTTTAAGGCAGAATCAGAATGATAAGTTAGAGCACTTATTTAAAGTTAATTCAGATTTCTCTATAAAGATTACTTGCTATTTAGATTCCCTCTCAGTGCCTGCTAAATTTCATTCTCTATAGCAAAAAACTTGCTGTAGGGGTCTGATACCAGCGTAAAAAATAAAATTCTTTTAGCTCTGCATCATGATGCTTCCTATACAATATTGGATTTTCTGTCATCACTGTTGAAAATTGTTCAATACAAACTTGTGCCCTGTGCCTTTGTTCGAGGACCATAAGTCTGACCAGTTTATACTGTTGTTACTGCTCTACTTCATCATTTCTCAATCTGTGCTAAGAATTTAAGAGTAACACAGAAACACGCTCTTTTTTTACATCATCTCTGACTTCTGCATTTAGTAACAATACTCTGATCTTGATAGAAACTATTATGGAAAACATAGCCCCACCTCATGGTTTTGAGGTCTGCTTGCTTACGGCAACTCAAGCATCAGCTAGTTGAGTCGTAGAGGCTTGTTTATAGTATATAACATCATTATAATGATGATCAGAAGGATTGTTGATGGGGAATCAAATGGTTAAGATTTAGTAGGATTTAAGATTTTTTAAAAAATTCAGATTTGAGTAGATTTAGTTGAGATTTAGGAGTTATTTGAATTAGATTTGGGTAGATTTGATTTTATCAAAAATTACACGTATGGTGCACATATTGTAGGTTATATATAACCATGTATTGAATTTTGAAGAGGAGAATGAATTGATTGAAAATTTATTTTTCTATGAAAATTTTGAGTGTTTTGGTTTGATCTCATGAATTGAATCGAATCATGCTGTGAAGCCAAGATCCGAGTTGCGATCTGTGATCATATCCAATCCCCAAATCCCTGTTCTTCTCTAATTCCATCAAAATCGCTACCACAAACCCTAAACCCCACGTCTCACATCGATTTGATATTAGAGTCAAAATTCCTGATCTTCCTTTTCCATCTATGAAATTTTTGGAAAAAACCCTAACGATTCTAAAATCTTTCCGTTCATCGATTGCACTGTTCACGAAGCACTGTTCATCGACTGCACTGTACTGTTCGCGGGGCACTGTTCATCGCGACACTGCTCATCGCGAGCCGAAAAATTTGACTGAGCAGCAACGCACAACAATCCAGAGGTCATTTCTCGCCTGTCCGGAGTTCGATCACGTTCTGTTTGAAGCATTGGATGCATGATTGAGAGTCTGAGTCTCGGAGATACTAGAAAAAGTTCGACAATTGAACAGCAGATCTGATTTCTACAAGTCTCTGTTTGGTGTCGGTATTATTTTTGTAGCAAAAGATAAGCGTTTCATACCCTATTTTCAGCCTGATTTGAGCATAGTTTGAGCCTTTGAGATTCTTGGGTAATTTTTGAGCTTATGCACTAAATTTTCTTCATGACATTTTACTTTTGTGGTAGATCTATATACTGATGGTGATGAAAAGGAAGTTGAATGGGATATGCATGCGGCTTTCTCATGTTTTTGGGGTTCTCATGATCATTATGGGTATGAGAAGTGAAAAAATAATTTTGAAGAATTCTTTAGCTATTTTTCCCTGACATCTGCGCAGAAGTACCGCTATGCCCAATTGAAGCTGGTTGAAAAAGCTTATTGTTGGGGGAAAGACAGCTATATTGATTGTCGATGTTGGTTTGTCTTAAAAGATCTTCATACTCTGAATGCTCCACGCCTTCTTTATGCATATGAGGCAGATTGCAAAGAGCCTAATGTTGAACATGAGCTTGAGCTTGAGAAGCCACAACTTAGCTATCTAGTCGCTGAATGTAAGTAGATCCTAACCAACTCTTAGCAAGCTTTGCTGCAAAGATTGATCCAAATCCAGATTCTCTAGTATTCGTCAGTGTTTTAAAAATCGGTTTCATTATTCGTGCGTTCTAACACAGAATATTGATTAATTGGATTAATTGGGGACTAATCAGAGATTAATCAAAATTGAGTATCTTTAATATATTTAATTATATTTATACACAACTACATATAATATACAGTTAATTATTGAAAATGCCTAAATATTATACAAGACTATATCTAGATGTGAAGTTATAAACCATGATATGATGAACAAGAAAATATGAATAAATAGTAAAAAAGAAAAAGTAAGAGAACTTATCTCTTCGCATTAGTACTCTAAGATTTCAAATTTTGTAACATAAATATAAATCAAAGAACTTACATGCAAAATATGATAAATAAAAATATTAATCTTATCATGAGCTTTAAAGAATGATGAAGGAAGATTGTTAAATAAGTTAATTTGAAAAATAATCAAAAATAATATAACACAAGTATGGCTATATGCAAAATATACAATAATAAAATATCGTAATACATCTATTATTTAATAAATAACGGATTAAGCGAGCGCTTAATCGTTTTGGACCCGATTATGTGCCTAAGTGCGTAATCAGAGCGCTGAATGTATTATTACATGGGATGCCAATGATTAGGATTAATCGGCCGATTAATTCAACTTTTAGAGCACTGATCCTCGTTGGGCCATAGATTGTTTATGAGCCAGAAGTTGTTGATAAACTAGAGGCAGAAGTGGAAGAATCAGAAATGGAAGAGCCTCTTATTGAGACTCTTGTAGATTTTCTAGCTTATCCTATCACGGTGCTAGTGCTATCTTTGATAGCTATGAAAGCCTCATTATCCTTGAAATCGCCTGACGTTTTCGACCCATTGTCAGTCTACTCATGGTGCAAAGTGCAGCTCGTTCCGTGTTTATCATGAATGATTTACATCTGTCTGCTACCTGTGATTGGCTCGACCTATCATCCTTCACAGTCAGTTTATCACGAAAGTCAGTTTCACCTCCACCACCTTGGTTTAGCCATGATGTATCAGTGTTGATTCTCCGACCACCACCTTGACCTGATTGAGAATGCATGATGTGGTTCGACCCGGTTGTGCCTAGCTTGTACCTACTACTACATTCATCGGAGATTAATGTTTTCAAGCTTGGGAGAATGATGGGGCAATCAAACAGTTAAGATTTAGTTGGATTTAGGAATTTCTAAAAATTTAAATTTGAGTAGATTTGGTTGAGATTTAGGAGTTATTTGAATTAGATTTGATTTTATTAATAATTACAGGAAAATGAGTTGATTAAAAATTTATTTCCTTATGAAAATTTTGTGTTTTGGTTTGATCTCATGGATTGAATCGAATTAGGTGGTGAAGTAAAGATTCGGGTTACGATCCGTGGTCATATACAAACCCTAAACCCCTGTCCCACATCAATTTGATATCAGAGCCAAAATTCCTGATCTCCTTTTCCCCATCTCTGAAATTTCTAGAAAAAAATCACAAAAATTTCCAAAATCTTCCTGTTCATCGACTGCACTGTTCACGCGGTACTGTTCATCGTGGCACTGCTCATCGTGAGCCAAAAAATTCGACTGAGCCAGTTTAGTAGCAGCGCACAATAATTCAGAGGTCATTTCTCGCTCGTTCAGAGTCCGATTCATGTTCCGTTTAAATGTTGGAATCGTGGCTGAGTCCCGAAGATACCGGGAAAAGTTCGCGGCAATTGGACAACAGATCTGATTTCTACAAGCCTTTGTTTGGTGTTGGTATTGTTTCTGCAGCAGAAAATCATTGTTTCAAACCCTATTTTTCATCCTGATATGAGCGTTCAGATTCTTGGGTAATTTTTGAGCTTATGCACTGAAGTTTTCTTCATGAGATTTTACTTTTGTGGTAAATATACATACTGATGGTGATGAAAGAGAAGTTGAATGTGATATGTATGCGACTCTCTCATATTTTTGAGTTCTCATGATCATTATGGGTATGATAAGTGAAAAAATAATCTTGAAGAATTCTTTAGTTACATCTGAGCAGAAGTGCCACTATGCCCAAATGAAGCAAGTTGGAAAAGCTTATTCTTTGGAGAAAATAACCATATTGGTTGTCGATGTTGGTTTGTCTTAAAAGATTTTCGTACTCTGTATGCTCCACACCTTCTTTATGCATATGAGGCAGATTGCAAAGAGCCTAACGTTAAGCAGGAGCTCGAGCTCTAGAAGCTACAACTTAGCGATCTAGTCGCTGAATGTAAGAAATCCTAACTAGTGTGGTAAAGCTCTAAGCAAGCTATACTGCAAAGGTTGATCCAGATCCAGATTCTCTAGTCTTCGTCAGTGTTCTAAAAATCGGTTTCATTATTCGTGCTGTCCAACACTGAATATTGATTAATTAGATTAATCAGGGATTATTTGGAGATTAATCAAAATTGAATATTTTAATATATATATTTATACACAAATGCATATAATATACAATTAATTGTTGAAAATGCCGAAATGTTATACAAGACAATATCTAGATGTGAAGTTATAAACCATGATATGATGAATAAGACAATATGAGTAAAGAAGAAGTAAGAGAACTTATCTCTTCGCATTAGTAATCTAAGATTTCAAATTTTACAACATAAATATAGATTAAAGAACTCACATGCAAAATAAGGTAAATAAAAAAATTCGTCTTATCAATCAAAATAATAAGCTTTAAAGAATGATGAAGAAAGATTGCCAAATAAGTTAATTTGAAAAATAATAAAAATTAATAAAACATAAGTGTGACTATATGCAAAATATATAATAATAAAATATCATAATTCATCAACTATTTAATAAATAACAGATTAATCGAGCGCTTAATCATTTTGGACCCAATTAAGCGCCTGAGTGCATAATTAGAGCGCTAAATGTAATATTACATGGGCAACCAACGATTAGGATTAATCAGCCGATTAATCTGATTTTTAGAACACTGGTCCTTGTTGAGCCAAACATTCTTTATGAGCCAGATTCAGAAGTTGTTGATAAATCAGAACTAGAGCCAAAGTCAGAAGTGGAAGAACCAGAAGTGGAAGAGTCTCCTATTGAGACTCTTGTAAATCTTCTAGCAGAGCCTTCCACGGGGCTAGTGCCAGCTTTGACAGCTATGAGAGTCTCACTATCCTTGAGATCGCCAGACATTTACGATCCATTACAGATCTTTTTACAAGAGACATGATCACAGGAGATCAATCTACTCAAGGTGCAAAGTGCAGTTGTTCAGTGTTCATCATGGATGATTCACATCTGTCTGTTACCTATGATTGACTCGACATATCATCCTTCACAGTCGGTTTGTCACGGAAGTCAGTTTCACTTCCACCACTTTGGTTCAACCATGATGCATCAGTGCTGATTCTTCGATCACCATTTTGACCTGATTGAGAATGCGTGATGTGGTTCGACCTGGTTGTGTCTACCTTTTACCTATCAGTACATTCATCGGGGATGAATATTTTCAAGCCGGATAGAATGATGGGGCAATAAAATGATTAAGATTTAGTTGGATTTATCTGAGTAGACTTGGTTGAGATTTAGGAGTTACTTGAATTAGATTTGGATAGATTTGATTTTATCAATAATTGCACGTATTTGAATTAGATTTGGATAGATTTGATTTTATTAATAATTGCACGTATGGTGCACATGTTGTAGGTTATATATAACCATGTACTGAATTTTGAAGAGGAGAATGAATTGATTAAAAATTTATTTCCCTATGAAAATTTTGTGTTTTGGTTTGATCTCATGGATTGAATCGAATCAGGCGGTGAAGCCAAGATCCGGGTTGCGATCCGTGATCATGTCCAATCCCCAAATCCCCGTTCTTCTTCAATTTCACCAAAATTCCCACCACAAACCCTAAAACCTCCTCAGTCTGACATCAATTGTCTTTTTGGTATTATCTTGTTATTCTGGCTGACCCGACTCTAGATCTTGGAATGCATCAGCAATTAGGTTCAGAAGACCAAAAGTTTTGGCAGAGAGCTGCCTGCATCTCGAGACGTGAGGTATTTACCTCATGACAATATGAGGTGACTACACTGTGCCTTAGTGTATATTCAGTTACAATATTTATGTAGTTTGCATTATTTTATCATATTTTGAAACTGCATATTACTGAAATTTGGCTGTATTTTTCTATATTGCTACTAGGTTCCCTGCATCCTCTTTATTCTTGAACTGGTCTTCACAGTTTTTCTTTTCTCTTGATGACCCATCATAAAATTTAGGGCCAAACACTCATTATAAATAATTGATTCTTGTTATCATTGATTCTTGTTACTTCTTTATTGAAGTTCTATGAAATGTCACCATGTCTGAAGGTATTCATTTGTGCTAGATCTTGTGGATAATACGACATACTGTTATACTGGATTTAATGCTTTAAACTCGACTAGCTGATGTCTCAGACTATTAATTGTATCATGTCCTGTGGTGTTGAATTTTTTTTGAACTTGCAAATGGTCTCATTGATGATTTCTGCCTCTTAAAGGGGATGCGTTTGTTATACTCAGTAGGTGAGACTGTACTCTTTTTGCCTGAAGTTGTGAAAACCTATGACTTAATTGGTTTAAGTTATGAGTTGACCTTAAAAGCCTCTGGGATATTCTTTCTTAGAGGCGCTGCGCAGTTCATCTCTGGCAGGTTTTGTGGATTGGGAACTTGTTCTTTAATTGAAGTATTTGAGTATTTGGCAAACTTAAGAGATTGGGTTAATATTTTGGCTAGTATATCTGTGCTTGCAGTCTTGCACACACATGCACACATAAACTTGTTCGAAAATCTATACATATATCGTGGATATGTAACTGTACATGTCTATGAACATGTGTATATCTAATAACGTAAACCTCACCTGTCAGCTATGTATAAGTTTATCAGTTACTAATTTTGGTTAGGTCCTTCCTAATTCCCAGAGATGCTTGGGAATAATTAAAACATGTGAAGGATTTGTAAGAAAAGGAAGTGGTCTATGCCAAGATGGAGCAATTCTATTGCCACTGAAAAGCCTATCCTTGAATGTTTGAGGTTCTACAAACTGAAATTTTTGTGGTTCTCACCAATGACTGTGATGTGCTTATTGGCGACCTGCTTTTGTATGATGGAGATATATGACTTTTGTGTTACATAAGCTTTTGGACAGGAAATAAGGATCCAATTGATAAATCCCCACCCTTCCAAAGTGGTAGTATTCAAATAACATAGCGGTGATTTCTCTTATCATGGGATGCACCATTATAGTTGATCTATTTCTAAGCAGATGTGCCTGATCTAAATTTGATCATCTAACGAATGATATATTTGATCTCAAATGATTGAATGATCAAATTCTATTACTTTACTTCTGTAAAGTTAATGAATGGTTAAGATAAAGATTTTTGCGATCAACTTTTTTGTTGTCAGTCAAAACTTTCATCGTCAGACCTAACATCCATGTTGGCTCCACTGCAGATTACAATAAATTTTAGCTACGCATGATTCCCGAATCATTCCAGTTTTTATGAAGTCAACTAGTTAAAAGTTCTTTGGCAGATTTAGTCTTTTATTTTTTAATCTGTTTTTCTTTCTTTCTTTTCCAACTATCTTGTATGAAGTCTTGCTATTCTATTTTATGTCTCTATTAATTTGTAAGTCCTTTATGAGTTCATCATTCTAATGATGCTCTTCTTGGTATGATAACGGTAAATAATCTATAATCAAACTGTTAATCATCTGTTGAGTTGTCCTCCCGATATGAGCTGAATATAGTTAACTTTCTTATCTATTACTTTATTATTTCTCTCATTTTAAGTTAAAGAAACTCTCTCTTCTAGACTAGTTTTAGATACAAATACTGATAAAATGAGAGATCACACTTGCACTCAACTCAACTAGTCATTTCACTCCAAAACCAAACACTAGTTTGATGATTTTGACTTTTGTTTGTCCACAGAACTCATTCTTTCTTCTGCAAGAAATGGATCCAGCCCGATTTCTAGGTGACTTGACAACATTGTATGGTCTCTTTTAGACGTTTTAACCAATCAGGGCCAGTCAATTAGTAAAACAACATCTATTTGTGTCATTTAGCATTTAAGTCATATGAATATTTAGTTGGAGCAGTTCAGCTCTCATATGTGCATTTGCATCTAGATATGCATTTACATCTGAATTTATAGGAAACCGATAAGCTATAATATGTAGGGGACCAAAATGTTGGCATGTCTACAATGTGGTCCTGACACGTGTTTTATCTGTCACTTATAAATGTGTAAACCAATGTTTAAAATAACGATAACGTAATAATAACGTTTTTCTGCTTTTATGTTAACATAACTTATAACGTAACACATAACGTAGGTTACAGGATTTAATATTTATTTAATAGAAATATATATACACTATATTTAAGTATTTTATAAATAAGAAAATAATTTTAAAAAATCTAAAAAATATTAAAATAATATATAACACATTTAGTAAGTCTCACAACAGTACTTAGCAAGTATTACAACAATTTTTCACATTCACAAGTTATAGTTCATAATTCTATCTACACATGCAACAATATGATCCGCATATTTCATTATAATTCATAATTTTTAGTCATGCTATGCTATTCAATCTATACAAAGACTTATAATTCAATATACAATAATTCATAATTCTATCATAATTCATAATTTTTTTAGTCATGCTATTCATTATAATTCATAATTCAATCTACAATATGTTATTCAGTTATCCCCCCGTGTCTTTCACTCTCTTTGATATTTTACCCCTGATCTCTCTACTCTCTCCCTATCACTCCCTCTGCTCCCCCTCGATCTCTCTCCTGGCTCTCTCCCAATCTCTCTTTGCTCTCGAGAGAGAGCAAAGAGAGATCGGGAGAGAAAGCAGAGAGAGATCGGGAGGGAGAGAGGGGCGGAGAGAGATTGGGAGGGGGAGAGAGAGAGATCGGGGGGTACATGTGCTTGGATTCGGAGAACCGCCGCTTGGAGATGACGCTGGTACGAACCATCCCGATGGAGAACCACCAGAGGTAGTTCTTCTTTTGCTGTCGATCAGAGAGGTGTGCCCTCTTTCTTCTCGGTGCCGAACGAGAAGACGACTAGGTTGCAGAGAGGACGACGAGCGAGCAAATTTGAGGGGATTTTTTCCCATAAACCGGGAGAATATAGGGAGAGGTTTATAAAAAATCGACTTGCACTATAGCGTAGGTTATGGTGCGTTACGTAATAACGTAACGTAAGTTACTGGCAAAATAATCATAGTTATCAAACATTACATTTTTTAGACCTATTACACAACAATTGGTCGGCGTTACGTTATATAACGAGTTATAACGGGTTATATGACGGGGTTTTTAAAACATTGGTGTAAACAATTACTCAACTTAAAATTATTCATAAGATGAAATAAGTTATGATCCCTTTGTCAAAAGTTAATTGTTTGAAGGACCATTTTACTAAATTTAGGTTCTCTCATATGTGGACAGCAACCTAATGCATATATGGTGACTAAGTACACATAATCACATAACTTTGTTTGGCAGCCCACAAAACAAAAGAAGCTTACAACTCTCTCTTTCTTGGAGGTTTCTCAATCCATCCTTTGTCTCATGAAAGAAATAACCCCTCTTGTACTGAAAAGATAAAGGATGCAATTTGGATTCTTCTATCTTCTATATGGAGAAGGAGTCCATAGGCTGTGTTCACAATGAGTTTTCCAACTTTAAGAGCATTTATTTAGCGAGCTGAGTTGTAGAACTCTCTTATCTTTTCGCGAACAAGTTGACAAGCTAGCCTGATCATGGTTCAAAGTCGCGGTTTTGGTCGCCGACTCGGCAGGTACTATTCCCCATCGGTCGCGGTGTCGCGGCCCCGACTCGGGCGTGGTGCGCGAAATGCTACATAGAGGGCTAAAAAAGTTTTGGAAAAATCACGACAAATTTTTAAAAAAATGTAGACATCAAAATTGACATATAACATGTCCAAAACACATCACCTAGCATGCTAAACATGAAGATAATACATAAATACATGCGTCACAGTATTAAAATATCAAAATAAATGCATAATTTAGTAAATTATATGAAATTAATTAAATTTAAATTAACTACTCTTTTCATAAAAGTAAATATTAGCTCTACCTTTCTAGTAAAAAGTTAAATTATATGAAATTTTGGCGTGGCTCAGTCTCGACAGGAGTCGGCCCTGATTGGGGTAACTCGGCCCCGAGTCAAGCAAAACAATGCAATAGGTTGACTCGTGGACTGGTCTCGAAACGAGAAACGAGTCGGAAATAGAACGGCCGAGTTTTTCAACCTTGAGCCTGATATAGCAGTGTCCTCATGTTTAGATTTTGGACAATTTCCGTGTCCATGTCCATACTGAGTAAGACACTCTTACACTCATGTTCATGCCTGCAAATTATAGCTAATAAGCAATGATTTGATCAAAAAACAGTATTGTTGATTGTAAAATTATACTAGGTTATATCTAGGTATGTAGTAAGAAGGGATTTACAATTGATGTGTAGAATGGAATAGGGACTGTGTGACAAGTTATTTTTGACTGTTTCATGGATGTTCGGATATTGCCGGTTCATTTCTGTTGAGCAGCAGCTGTATTGGCGTGTTTCCCAAGTCCACTCCTAGACTTCGAGTGTTATTTAAGTTGCTAAACAGGTTCAATTAATTGCAAAATCCCAGTGTTATTTAAGGTACTAAACAGGTTTAATTTATGGCAAAAATTGTATTAAGATATTCGGTAACATGTATTTCCCTACAGAATCAGTAGCATAGATGTAAGTAGAAAATCTTTTGTGGTTTTGTTTCGGAGGTCAACATGGTGGATTATGGTTTGTGCATAACAGCTCCACCTTGTAATCCCGATACTTCTAATATGTTGCTTGAGCTATACTTATTCTATGTGTTTTGATGCGCTACATAAACCATATGGAATTTCTTCTTGCTCATTTTTGTTCCGTAAACTTCTCCCTCCCCTCTGTAAATAATAAGCTTATTTCATCCTCCAGACCACTTCTCTGAAATCATTTCTGTAATATCTTTAAATTAACAAAACTGTTTACACATTAGATCCCTTGAATGATACTCTCCAGTCTCCACTTTCAATTCAGCATGCAACTCTTGCTATGCCTCAGCTATTGCCATTGTGTTTACCGATAATTTATCTTGCCAACTGTTCTACATTCTAACAACATAGCAGAACTTCAAATTTGTAATGCGCAGGACTGTACTGTTTTCAACTAAATTCATTTCATATTTTTATGATGGTCCTTGGACTGCTAAACATGATAATGGGAATGATAACGAACAAATTTACTGTGTTCTAAGCTTTTCATAACTCTAGTAGTCACTCTTTTGTAAATTGACATCTCTGATGCGTGCTTTCTATTTCAAAAGTCTCTCTAGGTTATCAAATATTCTTAACAAATTTGATTTATGTTTCTTTCTATCTAGTTATTGTCAATTGTACTAAATGTTGGGAAATTTTATCTGTGTAGTTGTACTCTTTTCATAGTGTCTTACTGTCTTATTTACTGAAGTGTCACACACACACACGCGCACGCGCGCGCGCGCGCACACACACACACAGTTCTGATACTGTGTATTTGTATCTGATATATCCTGGCTTTTATGTTTCTTCACATATTTAGATTTCCAGAAGATAGATGAATTGAAGCTTGTTGGTAGTACCTATATTTAATGTATCTTCCAACCTAATGGTGATTCATTTGCAGGAAAAGAAGGTGAAAGAAATTGTCTTGAAGGCAATGGGTCAGGCAATTAGCAAGACTGTGGCCATCGCGGAGATCATAAAGGTTGGTTTTGAGTTTCTTGTTTGTGCTTTTACCTTATGACTTGAAGGTGTTACCTTCTAGAGCTCTTGGACAATTTATTTGAGTGCAGAAAAGGAATCCTGGTTTATATCAAGACGTTGCTATCAGTTCGACAAGCATTACTGATGTATGGGAACCGATAGAGGAGGGCCTTGTGCCGTAAGTATTTAACCACTTTCTTTGTGCAGACAACAATTTAGAAGTATTCTTGTAGACGTTCTCTTACTGTTGAAACTCGACATGCAGTTTGGAGATGACTCGCCATGTCTCTATGATCTCGATTACTCTGTCAACTAAAGATCTGAACAAGAATTCTCCTGGGTAATGATTATTTTACTTCTACCACCTGCATCTTCAACATAATATATGTCCTTCTACAGTGTTAGACTGAGCTATGGTCCTTTGGAAATTTGTGCTGGGGTTTACATGTCATGATTTAAGTTTTCCCCTTCTGGTGTGTAGGTATCAGGCACCAGTGTTTCTAGAGCAGCCAAAGCAACAGTACAGGGTGCAGCAACCACAACAACAGCCACAGCATCAAGCGCAACAACAGCAGCATCAACCCAGGCAAGCACAGAATCAAGTTGTTGAAGGTATTGCCTATGCGTTTTTTTGCAACTCTTGATGATTGAATTGGAAAAGTATATCTGTTAAAACTTTTTCATGCTGTTTGATGAAGATTCATATGGTCAAGGACGTGGTCGGGGTAGAGGGAGGGGTAGGGGAAGAGGCTGGGGCAGCAGAGGTGGTTATGGTGGATATGGTGGCGGTGGATATGGGAACAACCAAGGATACAACCAATATGGAAACAATCAGGGATACAACCAGGGTTATGGAACAATCAGGGTTATCAAGGTAATATTTGGTGCATTATTTACATGACATAGCCAGTCAAAATGACTTTCTAATACTCTAGCAATTAGCTGGTGGCCACCAGAAAGAGATCTCTCTTATATTCTTAATTTTATTATCCTTTATAATTTCTAACATTTCTGGTCACCTCTTTTCTGATTATAGAAAATGGAGGATACTGGAACTATAGTCGAGGTGGTGGGCGTGGTAGAGGAGGGTACTATCGTGGTATGATTAACAATCTGTACTGGAAACTTGCATTATAATTTCATGCTTCTCTTGCATTGTAAACTATCACGACAGAGCACGAGTTTTAAACTATTGTCGTATCTTTGTATGATCATCCTTCTTTCTGTGGTACTTTATTTCAATTAAGCACCTTCTATCTATAATCTTAAGTTACCGTTTGACTTGAATCTGACAGAAGGCATTTAAATTCTGTTAACTTATTTCGCACATATCTGGTTTTCCATTATTGTCCTAGCACCCTGCTATATATGGCTGCATCATTGCTCATATACATGTATATACCATGTTGATGAAAATGGATGAGGCCTCACAGCAGGCCATGCTAGATTTTCCTCAGGCTGCAGTTCAAAACCAGTGACAAAAGTTGTCAACCTTGAAACTGAGTTTCTTAATGCATTTGACTGATTGAGCATAAATGTAAATATCGAGTATAAATGTAAAAGGTCAAATCAAATTTGTTTCGCTATGTTTTTGTTTTGAAATATGTGGACGGTACATCAGTTCTGATCTAACTTTAATACGCGACTGTGTCTACAGGTGCTGGATATGAAAGAGGCCGAGGAAGTGGAGGGAGAGGCTATATCCGTGGCAGGGGAAGGATGGGCGGGCGCGGGAGGGGGAACCCGGTGGAGTGAAGTGCCTGGTGGTGGTGGTGGTGGTAGAAGTGTGCTGTTCTGATGCATGCTTGGTTTCTGCTTTTAGGGGAAATAGAAGTTTTTATCCAAGGACTTGTTTGGGTCAGTTAAATGCGAGATGAGGTTTACTACCAACCTCACTAGGGTTTTATCTGGTGCTTTCTGCGTTTTAAATGTCGAAGGAAATCCTTGGCTGGGGCTAGTGATTGTTTGCTTGTTTCCCAATGTTGCTAAAAAGTACCTAAGGCATGCAATATTCTTGTTGTCTTCGTGTATCAACTCACCTTGGAATGTAATTATGAAGTCATTTTTTTTTGCTTATGATTCTTTTCTTTACCTGAGATCATTCATTTTGGAGCTGTTGTTGTGGAGAGGTTTGTTTTGGTTCAATGTGGAATTGTTCTAGAAAGCATGCCGGCATGTCTCTTGTGGTTGATAATCACCACTTTTGGTTACATATCTTGCCATCTTCAGATTGATGAGCACCAAAGCAGGCAGCCGTTCAGTCTAAAAGTATGAATTTGTATGATCTTCTCTCCAAATTAACAGACGGTCTAAGCTAAATAATTTAATCCGTGTATGTTTTGTGAATACTTCTAACATAGTACAGTATAAAAATATGACAGTTGTCTACAAAAGAGTAATGGTTGTGGTATTAATTTGGAGCCGTTAAAACTAAGTTTTATCATTTTTTTTCATTCTAGTGTTTATTCTGTTAGTTATTAAATTTAATATTTTTTAACTTGGAAGATGGGTTTTTTTTCCCCCTTTTTGTTATTCTAATTTTCTATTGTAAAAAGAAAATTCAATTAAAATCGTGATGAAACTCTTTTTTTTTTTATATATTTTATGATATGTCTAACTCAAACCCAAATTGGTTTGATTAATATTATCATAAACTAGAACTAGATATTTAGCATTCAAACAGTAAAAACAATTTGTAGATTGCTGTAGTCTCCATGAAGAGCATGGCAACAGTAACAGCAAATGACTGGCAGGATCTCACCTGGGCGCGTCCTTTTCCTTTATTTGTACAGTTGTTTGGTTGCAAATTGCACAATCATTGAAGCCCTTAAAATTATTATAATTTCACTCTCTAAGTTTATAGCCGCCCGCATTGTTCAGGGACTTAATCTCTCTTGTGTATGCAGTAGAAAAAACAACGAAACTTACTGATTTTTGCGATGTTGATTGATTATCTGCTTCTGATCTACGCCGGGATCCAGATTCATTCGCTTGCATCCGGACGGTATCTTGGATCAGGCTCCCGGGGGCCACGAGTGAAACAATCAGACAGGACCCGACCCGTTAATTAGACCCGATCCAGACCCGACTCGTTCCATGTGTCCAGTCCTTTGCCGTCGTCAGCAACAGCAAACGTTGCTGACTCCGGTTTCCCAGTGGGACCCAATCTTGCGGTCGGGCCGTCTCCGTAGATCAAACCGCTCAAAGAACCGGGCCCAACATCGAACCGCTTTCTGCGGTTCTTACACAACTAGAAAAATTTATTGCACCGCACATCATCTAACCACAAACTGGCCACGCGGCAGTTCTCGCACCGACTCTCAATGCTTAACTCCGTGGGCCCCGTTTTTCTGGTCAGAAAACAACGGGCCTAATATATCCCCCGAGAAGCAACCGCATGAGCCGACCCCGGCCCGGTCGCCCCGTCACCCAAACTCTCCCCGTGCCACGTGTGATCATGAGTTTGGCCCAGGACATCCGCTTCCAGCCTTACAATGAATTGGGACGCGTTCCAGTCCTCGTACAGTCTCCTCCTCTATTTAAGTACCTCTCTTTCTCTCTCCTCTCTCCCCCTTCTCCAAAGTCCAAAGAAGCTCCCTGGTGTTGTGCTCTCATTTTAGAGAGAGAGAGAGAGAGAGAGAGATGGAGAGCAAGAAGAAGGAAGCGTTTCATGTGATTCACAAGGTCCCAGCTGGAAATAGCCCTTATGTTAGAGCCAAGCACCTTCAGGTTTCTGTTCTTGAAATGATTTCTTGTTAGTTTCATTTTTATTTCTGTCCTTTTAGTTCACTGGGTCTAGATTTTATAACAGTTTTCAATATTTTTTTATTTATTTATTGATATTTGGGTGCCATCTTTATGAATCCTTCCTTCATTGCTAATCATTTTTGAATATTTGTTTTTTTTTTGTTCTATATATATTTGTTACATGATTGCATCACATTTATCAAATCACAGGATGCCTTTCAAAGTTTGAGCTTATCTTTTAGGAGTGCGTAATTCATTGAGGCGTAGTTTTATGACCCGCTGTCAACGATCCAACAGATTCTGGGACTAGTGGTATTAATTTGTCGAGAAATAAGGTTTTTTTTTAGCACTGCACCAATCTCATCATTGTTTTTTTTAAAAAAAAATTTGCATGAATTTTGCTATGTTTTCTTTATTTATTTTAGGGTTAATTGCGGGCACACCTTTGCATTATAGATAATGCAAGAAAATACACCACCTCAACTCTTTGATTAATTGGGCTAATTTTATATGAGGAGTGAGAAGCAATTAATATAAAATAGTAATATTACTAAAAAGTAGTTAGAGAATTAAAAAATGAAATTAATCATATTTAAATTAAAAAAATATAAAAGCAGGGGTTTGTCTATTAATAAAAGAGTTGAGGGGGTGTAACTGCTTCAGTGTTTATAATATAGGGGTGTCTCTATAATTAATCCTTTATTTTATTTTACGGTGTGAAATAAAGCGGTGTCTCTGCAATTAATCCTTTATTTTATTTTATGATGTGAAGAAACAAGTTTGCTTAAGTTGAAAGTTAGGACCTATTTGATTTGCTTCAAGTGGAAGAAAAGATGCCAGTGCAAAATTGAAATTTTTTCAAGTAAGTTTTACGGTATTTGATTGTAATGTGAAAATATTAATGAGAAAATATATCGTGTTTTACGGTGTTTGGTTAGCAATATGAAAATGCAAGTGAAAAAGTTGATCACAAAATTAACTATTTGGTGATTTAAATAATACCAATATTATTAAATTAAATGTGCTATTAAAATTAAAATATATAACAAATTTGTCAAGTAAATATAAAATAGTAAAAAAATATGTAATATTAAAATATTAAACTAATAATAAAAAATTAAATTATCAAAATAATAATTAAACTAACTAAAATAATTATATATTATATATTAAAATATCTAAATCACAAAAAATTAATTATTATAAAATATTAAAATATCTAAATTATATAATGTTTTTAAGAACTAAAATATTAAATATTAAAATATTAAAATATTAAATAATCTTTTTAAAAATATTAAAATATTAAAACATTACAAAAAAAATTGAAAATGAAATATTAAAATTAAAATATTTTAAAAAAATTAGTATTAAAATAAAATTAACTGTAGCACCCTGCAATTGTAAAAAAGAAAATGAAAAGTGTAAATAGAAAATGAGAAAAAGAAAGTGATTTTTCTATTTACGATTTTCGGTTCAAAACAAACAAAGAAAAGAGAAAATGATTTTTCATTTATGATTACCAATTTTTCGGTTCAAAACAAATACGCCCTTAGTGTTTCTCGTGAAGAAACCTCAGGTACCTTGATTTCTAAGGCCAGGGATGTAGGTTTGGTATCATGGACAGTGGGGTTTTTTGGTTTATCTCAATAACTTTTGGAATCCCAATGGAATTATGAAATGTTTCCATTTACATCTTATGGCACTTGACCTATGAAAAAAAGAAAAAAAACTTTGGAAATAGATTATACTCAAAGAGATATATATTGAGTCAATCCTCTTTTTTAGAAAATTATGGTAATTGTGGTGGTTAGTATATGTATATGATCTTATGAGAACGTTTCTCAAATTAAGATTCGTGAGCACTTCACGGTGAGCCACCTCATGGATGATCCTAACCGTTCATCTTAATTTACATATTCTAAATAGTCTAACCTTGAAGAATCAAGCAATTTCAAATTTTGTTACCCCATGTATTAAGTGGTTAAAAAAGTTGTTATATTAGCCGTCGAAAAAAAATGTCATTTGATGCGTCGGTAAAAATGTCAAGAGTCGCTTGATTTTTCACGATTAGTCTAACTAGAATAATTAAATACATGGGTTGTTTATATACTCGCACACCCAAGCTTAGTTTACATGCTGGGAGACCTGAAAAGCTTAAACCTAAAAGCTTAACCTGATAGATTAAAATAAGACTTCAATAATCAAGAGTATCATTGCTTGTTCTTAACCATGCTTAGAACCTCTAAAAACTTTGAGAGTTTGTTGCCGCGATGCCACATCGAAGAAGCCCTCGATCTAAAGGTTTAAGATTGTTTGTCAAGCGAGCTTAACATTTATAATGCTATGCACATCTTTTAATTTTTCAATAAATTTCTTTTATTCTTTGAAGAGATTAAGCACCTTTAACGATACAGGAGCCCTTGTCTTGGTGCAATCAAAGATCAATCAAACTATATAAATTGAGCAAGCGAGTATAGCCATGCGCAACACGAGAAACTTGGTGTGGATGATTAAAGGAACCTTTGTTGTTTCATTATCTTGAATATATAATTATATTAAACTAATACCATCATTCTTCTTGCAAATGCATTCAGTGAAAAGACGTAACAGTTAATTATGAAATCACAGCTTGTTGAGAAGGATCATGAAGCTGCGATCGTGTGGTTTTGGAAGGCAATAAACGCCGGCGACAGAATAGACAGTGCCCTCAAAGACATGGCAGTTGTGATGAAGCAGCAGGACCGAGCGGAAGAAGCCATCGAAGCCATCAAATCCTTCCGCCATCGCTGCTCCAAGCAAGCCCAAGAATCCCTCGACAACCTTCTTATTGACCTCCACAAAAAATGCGGCCATACTGAAGAACAGATCCAGCTCCTCAAGCAGAAGTTGCGAGCCATATACCTCGGCGAGGCGTTCAATGGGAAAACCACCAAGACTGCACGATCTCACGGCAAGAAGTTCCATGTCTCGATCAGGCAAGAGACTGCGCGAATCTTGGGCAATCTCGGGTGGGCCTACATGCAGCGAGGAAGCTATGACGCAGCTGAGGTTGTCTACCGAAAGGCACAGTTGATCGAACCAGATGCCAACAAGGCATGCAACCTCGGCCTTTGCCTTATAAGGAAGGGGAGATTCGACGATGCCCGGGAAATTCTCGATGATGTGGTGAACAGGAGGTACTCAGGGTTAGCCCTGGATGAAAGCAACAAGACAGTGAGTCGGGCCGAGGAGCTGATGAAGGAGATTGAAGAGTTGAGGAGAAAGAAAGAGGTTTATCCATTGGAGTTGGGGATGTTAGACGTAGAGGAGGAGGTCATGGAGAGGCTGGATGTTGTGATGAATGAATGGGCTCCGTTTAGGTCAAGAAGGCTGCCTATTTTTGAGGAGATTTCTCCATTCAGGGATCAGACGGCTTGTTGATTTCTTTTATCCTGGTTTTGTTCCGTTGAAAAGGTGTTTGTTGTGCACATAGGTTGAGTAATTAGGCATAGTTCTTTGTATGTGTAAGAATGGAGAATAAGATGATTGAAGTGTGGACCCTATGGGGGTTGTTTGAATAGGGCCAAAGTGTAATTTAAAAATAACTAAATAAAATTTTAAATACTTGAAGTATTTGTAGGATTTGTAGTGTACTGGTAGGATCAGCAGTACTAGTAAAATTTGATGAAGTATAGAATTTTTCTAGCATGATACAATTCTATATATAAAAATGCTGGTAGGATCAACTGCAAGGATCAATCAACATTTCAATATTAAATCAAGTAAACTTAAAAAGTTAATGCAACAATAATAATCAATTGTAGAGAGCAAGAGAAAGAGGAATAAAGAAATTTAGGGTTCTTAGGGAAATCCCGCTACATCCACTGTATAGAGGTCTCATCTCTAAATTTTGAAATTCACTATTAGCTTCTTTTCAAAGCAAGGATTGCACCGTCAAGAGTTTACGTAAATTAGGAATTCTACTCTTCTCCCCTAAGAGTTTTACAGCCGCCAAGACTCTCCCCGAGCTTGACTTCACTCCTCTTCACCGAGAGGGAACACAAAGAACACAAGATTTATTTGCTCTCTAAAAACAAGACTGAGAATCAATTAACGCAATAATAAAATAAAATGTACAATAAAGACTCCATGTAATCAAAAAGTAAAAGAAATTATCTTCAATAAATTGACACATAAAAATCAAGAGATTAAAAGAGAATATGAATAAATGAAACTGATAGAACTAGGATTCCTCAATCAATTGAGGAATGAATGAAGTGCGTGAGAGAGCTGATTGATGAACTGAATGCTTGACACTTCTTTAACAGAGAAGTTGGTTGGAAAATTTAAGTAGTTACATGTATAATACTTCTCTCTGAAAAAGAATTTGAAAGTTAAAGCTCTTTTGAATTGAATAAAAGTTGAAGATCAATTTTTCTCTATTTTTCTCAATTTGTTCTCTATATCTCACCTGCTCTATTGGTAGAAAACCAATTTATTGAGCAAGAGGCCAGACATAGAAATTGGCTGTTAGAGAGAAGGAAATTTCTCCTTTTGGGCATTAAATGCATGCATCAGAGAGGGAGATTTTGCTAGCTAGAAAATCTGGGCATTAACGGCTTCTGCGCCTGAGAAGAGAGAGCTGAGAGAGAGAGGAAACTCTATTGCAGCTGGAGAAAAGAGAGAAGAGAAAAGAGAAAAGGCTTTCATCTCTTATTTGGTTGCTGGTTTTGGTGGGGTTGGGGGGGGTTGGGGGGGGGGGGGGGGGGGGGGGGGTGGTGTTGTGTGTGTGTGTGTGTGTGTAATGTAGGGCGCAGAGAGAGAGAGAGAGAGAGAGAGAGAGAGAGATGTAGAGTACTATGACAGCTCCAGGGTGGACACATCTCACTCAAAAGGACACCCAACTGATTCATATTTTTACTCAAGCAATCAACTCAAGAATGCAAGTCGTGTGAAGTGAGAGCACTTAAGTATGACCCATGTGATGTGAACAAGAGAGAAGTGTTTAATTAAAAATTCAGAAGTTCTTCCAACTTGTCAGGCTGATAGTGAGACAAAAACACTTTTACTCATGTGATCAAAGTGATGTGTGTGATTGAAAATTGGCTAACACTTTTACTCAACTGTAGGATAGTAAGAATATGAGTGGCAGGATAGTATGACGATGAGTGATAGGATAGTAAGAAGAGAGAGAAAATTTATTTGTAAATTTCTACTTGTGTCAAATTTGTAGATAATTAAAATTATTTTTGATTATTTAAAAATTTCTTATTGATTGTGAAAATTGCGGCTCGAATTTCTTTTGCTCCAGTTAGTTCTTACATACCTTGATGTATTTTGACATAGCGTGATACCGTGGAGCTTGATATTGCTTGTATTTTTAGAGCTTGATATCCTTCCGTCATCCATTTTGATATAACAATTTCGCTTGATTCATCCATCCTTCATTTAATGTTTTATACAATAATAAGACAGATATTACTAACACAATACTTTAGTAGCTTAATTTATAAGTTAGTACATCATCAAAATGCTTGAAATTACATGAAGGTCTTAGGCCAATGGGGTGGTTGATATGTATAAGCCTTTTGTACAATGAAATATACTACCCCTACGCTTTCTTGGTTAGTGACATTGTATTGTTATCTGAACTCATGTTTTTCGTGCTTTGTTTTTCAAAGCACTGCTACATGTGACAGATATAATCTTTGAGATACGTCTAATTAAGGAGCAGTTTTCGCTTGCTATTGTTAAAGTCTTCCAGCAATTTCCCACCCCCCCATTTATCTATTCTGTTTAGTGTCAGAAAGGGATGGCTAACGGGATGAATCGGGTTGATTCGTCCCGTTAGCTAATGAATCTGTTACGAGACGAGTTGAACCCGTCTTGTAACGAATCCAAATGAGACGAATCAAGTAATCGGGGTAAACCCGGATTCGCTGAGACAGATTGGACCCGTCTTGGATTTTATTATTATTTTATTTTTGAAAATTTTAAATTTACCATAATAGGCAATTTTTGAGCTATTGAGGGCTAAAATAAATAAATAAAATAAAATAAGAATCTGAAACTAATTTTTTCGTCTCACATATATAGTAATATAAGACTTAAAAAAGAAAAAGAAAGAGAAGGGGTCGGGAAAAATTTTCCCGACCCGATTCGTCCCGTGATTCGTCACGGGACGAATTTGACCAGTCTCGTTTAAACGGGACGGGTCAATTCGGGTTGACTCGCCCCTAAACGGGGCGGGTCCGGGCTGACCTGCAAACCGCCCTGTGCGACTCAAATGGGTCGCATAGGACGGGGCGGGGCGGGTCGAAGCGGGTCGACCCGCCCCATTAGCCATCCCTATCAGAAAGTGGTGTTAAATAATCAAGGAGAGTGCATAAACTTATGATTTCTCAAAAATTATCAGCAAGTAGTTCTATCATGATGAAATAAATAAGTAGCCATAGTTCTCATCTCTTTTGCTTTGTATTAGCTGAACTTTCTGCTACTTGAGTGTCTGCTACTTATGTACAACCTTCAACGTTTGCTCATTCTCAAATTGTTTACTATGTTGGCGTTGTAGATGTGAGGAAACTTGGACGTGGCTTGAGCTCTTTCTCATAGGATTTTTTGAAACACAAGGATCACAGGTGAGAGTTTATTACTACTTTTTTTTTTTTTAAGCTGAAATGTGATTGTTAATTCTAGAGGATGTCTTAATTTACGAAAATATATGTTTTTCTGTTGAAAACATCGGCACTATGTAATCCTTCTCATTTTTATTGCACAAAAGCCAATTATTCACCGTTCAGCCTCCAATTAGTTCAGAAATACGGAAACTCTTGATATCTGTCAGTAAAAAAAATTTAGTATCGTCTTCAAACTGAGCTTGTACACCAGTAATTTCCATGCATCCATGGTCGAATATATTGACCTCCTTTTTTGCCTTTGCCTCTATAAAACATTTAGCACTTCGTTGTATGATTTTAGATCAAAAACATATATCCAGTAGATCACTTCTCAAATATTAAATTTAGAACCATTAGCTAATATTTATCTTACGTTCAACTCCAAACAGATATATTTATACTTCCAAAGAAGAAGGAAACAAGAACATAAACCTTATGAAGAGATAAACGATGATAGGGTTATTGGCACACTAAAATCACTGCTATTTGATATTTGCGAGGTTCTATTATAACCAGAGTAGCTCATAAATTTACTGAAAGTAATGCATGAAAATGGGATGTTTGGCATCATGATATGAAAGGCAAACCAATAAAGGCAAGATATATCAGTATCCACCATAAACAACCTACTGTGTGTGCATATCAGGAACTAGCCAACTTCAACGCAACCACCATTCAATAAATACTTCAGTAGTTGTTTCTCTGTTTCTCTAATTTCAGGGGGGAAAACAATGGATATTTAAATCACATAAAGTTATGAGCATTGATAATATGCAAATTCTATTGACAGGCATACTTATAACGTTATCTGTTGCAGAGAAGCAGAATATGTACGACAATTCAGGCTATATACACGAACCATCAGCGTGCACAGCTGACAGTACTGCGTAATTTATCAGGAGGGTTTTCTAGTGTTTCAGGCTACAAAGTATGTTTGTTTCTGGAAGCAAACAATTCACTACTATGCTCACCACAGGCAGTACCCTGGCAGGGCATCCAATAATGCCGAGTCCAGCTTCAAGATAACGAACCTGGACGCCTTCCCTTCCACATCCATCCTCCTGTCCAGTCTGTTTAAGACTTGGGAGTCGGTTTCGCTCTCCTCGCATGTTGAACTCTACAAAGCTGAAGAAGAGAGATGGGAGAGACCGAGAAGGGGACTGGGAGAGGAGAGAAAAGGGCTGCCGCATTCCGTTTGCAGTGTTCCTGCAGGAAATAGCCGCGCCAAAACAACGACAGGTTTTCACTCTTGTTCTAGTGCTTTGCTTCTTGTATGAACACGTTTTGTTCATTTGCCATGATGTTCCAGAAATTCTTGACTCTGAAAGTTGTTATTTTGGTTGCTTACACACTTGGTTTCATTCATTCTGTTCCGTGCATCATATTAGATTATAGGGGAAATTGGCTTTAAGTCCATGTAAAAAGATGTCCACGGAAAAAATCTATGGAGTTTCAAATCATGTGAAGCAAGCATGTTGACCAACTTTTAAAGCAAAAAAGCCCATATCTCCACTTAAATTTTTTTTAATACCTATATTGTTCTTGATTAGATGCTTTATCTGAGTTGATTTGAGCGGCCCGAGCATCCGCGCTAATCGAGCTTGTGAATAATTTTATCCACCTTCTCAATAATTTGTAGAGAACGGAGACAACCTTCAGCGGCCCCATTTGGCAGGGGCGGCCCAAATATTCTCCTTTTCTGTGCGTCTTAATCAATTTTACTCTACTTTTTATATATTTCTATTCATCTTTCTCCCTTTTTATCCATCTTTGTTAATTTATGTCTACTTTTATAAATTTTTGTCAAAGTTTCTCTATTTTTGCGTCCCTTTGATAATTTTTGTCTTCTTCTATAAATCTCTGTCCAACTTTATCATGTCTCACTTGACCAAATAAACAACAGACAATATTATGTTTGGTTATGGAGAGATTTAAAGACTCCAGAGAGATAAAAATAAAACGGAGAGATTATTATAAAATAGAAAAACACGCCCAATTTTTCTGTCTTTCTGTTGACCTCACTCAACTTCTGTCTAGTTTTTTATATTTCTATCTATCTTTCGTCTTTTTTATCCACATTCATCAATTTTTGTCTAATTTTATAAGTTTCTAGAGTAGGTAGACAAAGTATTAAAATAAGTGGACAAAAAATCAGAGAAAGTGGACATCATATTTAACAGGGGGACAAAATATTTAAGAAGGTAGATAAATATTTTGATAAGGGGGATAAAATGGACAAAATATTAAAAAATAGCTTTTTCAGAGTAGGTAGACAAAATATTAGAATAAGTGAACAACAAGTCAGAGAAAATGGAAAGAATATTTGATAAGGTGAACAAAATATTTAAAAAAGTAGACAATATTTTGAGAAGGTGGACAGAAGTTTAGAGAACTTAAACAGAATATTAGAATTGTATTGAATTTATAATTTAAAATAAATAAATAAGTATTTATTGTTATGAATAATTTTCTAATTATAAATAAATTGCTAACGACAAATCTGCGAGGAGATTCAATGCGCATTTAGCATCCATTGAGGATGGATAGAAATATAGCATCCATGCATAAAAATTATCAATGCAAAAAAAATTATCCACCTTGAGTTGGATAGAAATTAGACAAAAGTGAACAAAAATAAAGCCTTCAAGTAGGGGTGGAATCGAACCGAATTCGAAATCGAATACTAACATGTCCGTATTTGTTTTGATTTAAAATCTTCGAATACGAATTTGAATACGTGTATTAGCGAACAAATTCGATATATTGACTTATACCCAGTATAGTCAATTTATGTGCATGTTAGTCGACTTATGCTCTGCAATATATTCGACTAATTTGCAACAGAGAGTAGTAGATCTTAGTTAATCGACTTATACTTGTTATTAGTCGATTAATGAGAAGGTTAGTAGACTTAATGGTCAGAATAGTCGACTGATCGGCAGTTTTGACAATTTTCTTTTCGGGTTTTGATTCCAGTTCGAGTTAAATTCGACTTTTATTTTTCTTTGAGGTGATGTTATTGTTGGAATTGAAGAATATAAAGGTGAATCTTCGAGTTGAATTATGGCAAGATCCGTTGATCGAATCAACCGGATGATGGTTGGAGTGTGTTCTCCTTCCATTTGTGATGAACATGGTATATTCACATGTTCAATTCCGACTTCGAATGAATGAGATATTCAAGTCCAAAGATTGCCTAATTCAAAGCCAAAAGGGACTAAAGTTAGCTACATGCATTTAGTCCCACATTGGTCATGTGATGGAAGCTTATGGGGTATAAATAGAGAAAATTGAGAACAAAGGGCGTGCCCTTTGGGTACTTGGAGTTTTCGCGCGCGAAAAGGAGGGAACTATGCACGTACGTGCGCGCACGCGCGCCGCCGCTGGCGGCGGCGGCGACGGCCGGGCTCGGGTTCCCTACCTGGCCTGGTTCTTTTTGAATCAGGGTCCGTAGGTATGGGCCGAACCGTTCCAAGTGACCCGCCCGCGGAAAGATTCACTCTCCCGCCAACGGGTGTCCGCGCGAACAGATCTGACCGTTCGCCAACCGCTGTCGGAAAACCGACAGTGCGGTTGGGCGGTTGATCGGTTGCGACGGTTCTGTCCGAACCGTCGCAACTGCTGGAATTTGGCGGACGAGAATACCCCTCCGGAGCGCTATAAATAGCGCTCCAGGGGTTCATTCTCAGATACACCAAATCTGAGATCTCTCTCTCTCTCTAAAGTTCTGACTTCGGTTCTGAACTGGGCTCCAGCAAAGTGGGAATCCACGACTTCCAGAGCGACTTCCAACGAAGTGGGAATCCGCGACTTCCAAGTGAAGTGGGAATCCGAAGCGACTTCCTAAAGGAGATTCTGCCAAAAATTCTTCAACCTTCCTACGTCCTCAACAGTGGGTGTTCCTCCAAAAGAGTAAGACAAATATTCATTTGAAATTTGTCATTATACCACTGTTTTGCTAATCCTGTGTAGGTACTGGTTGACTACGGTTCGACCGTACGGTGATTTGGTAGTGCTATCCAAATACCGTGAAGAAGTGTTGTATCTTGGGAGACCAGTGTCCATTATCCCGTTAGCACCGGTGCGGGGGACGTAATTGTCTTAAGGAGATTCGCTGTAAGCGTACCTCACTTCAAATACTGTATAAGTGGACTAAGTCCTTTATACAGGGGATATACTTTACAGTATATCGAGATTGACTTAGATTCAGTCTAAGTGATACTGTATAAGTGGATTAAGTCCTTTATACAGGGGATATACTTTACAGTATATCGAGACTGACTTGGATTCAGTCTAATTGGTGCTTAAACCAAGGAAGGAAATTGAAAGGTGGTTCTTAAATTAAGGAACGTTCTATTGAACGGAAAACCTCCCACCTGATATTTGCCGACCTGGCCAATTAGATTGTTGATATCTCAGTGATCTTGATTAGTTGTCAGACTGATCTTGTTAAGCAGGATACCCAACAATCTTAAGACAATTATTGTTTCTCACTTCTGTTCTGCTTGAACTTGCAGAAAAAATGTCTGAGACAAATCAAGATACCTCCAGCAAGGCAACAAACATACCGCTCCAAGGTTTGATGCCTACTCCACTTCCTAACCCGAAGCCGGAGAAGCCAGGAAAGTTTGATGGCACAGAGTTCAAGAGGTGGCAACAGAAGATGCTCTTCTACTTGACCACTCTACATCTGGCCAAATTCCTGCAGGAGGATCCACCAGAACCCGGAACTGATCGGGACTCAGTCCTTGCAGTCAATGCTTGGACACAAGGTGATTTCCTTTGCCGAAATTATGTTCTTAATGGACTGGATGACTCTCTTTATAACGTCTACAGTCCAATCACTACGGCAAAGAAATTATGGGCCAGTCTTGACAAGAAATACAAGACTGAAGATGCTGGTACCAAGAAGTTCGTCGTTGGACGATTTCTGGAGTACAAAATGGTGGATAGCAAGACTGTCATCAGTCAGGTGCAAGAGTTCCAACTTATCTTGCACGAGATAGAGGCCGAAGGTATGATTCTTCCTGAAACTTTTCAGGTTGCAACCATCGTGGAGAAGCTTCCCCCTGCGTGGAGAGACTTCAAGAACTACCTGAAGCATAAGCGAAAGGAGCTAAAGTTGGAGGATCTCATTGTGAGGCTTCGTATAGAGGAGGACAACCGCAAGTCCGAGAAAAGGAGCAGCAAGAACTCCTACGAAGCAAAAGCAAATGTGATCGAGGACTCAAAGGGGAAAGCGTCTACTTCCAAAAGCTTGAAAAGGAAGAAGCCTTCCCAGGGGTACAAAGGCAAGGCTCAAGACGGCAGAACCATGCGCTTCAAAGGGACCTGTTACATCTGCAACAAAGAAGGTCACAAAGCAAATGAATGCCGCAGCCGTCTAAAGAAGAACAAGAAAAGCCACCCACAGGCCAACATGACCAACCATGAATCACCAAGTCTTTCAGCCGTGGTGTCAGAAGTAAATCTGACAACCAATAACAAAGATTGGTGGGTAGACACGGGAGCTACTAGGCACATCTGCTCGGAGAAATTGTTATTCTCAGAATATCAAAGGCTAGAGCAAGATGAGCAATTATTCATGGGTAATTCAGCTTCCTCAAAGGTTGAAGGTAAGGGAAAGGTCATCCTGAAGTGGACATCGGGGAAAGAGCTTACTCTTAACGATGTCCTTCATGTTCCAGACATCCGCAAGAATTTGATCTCCGGATCAATACTTAGTAAGAAAGGATTTAGAATTGTATTTGAATCTGACAAATTTGTACTTACTAAGGGAGGGATGTATGTGGGAAAGGGCTATCTTGTTGATGGACTTTTTAAAGCCAATGTTGCAGTGGTTGATAAAAAGTCCGTGTATTTGTACCCAAAGCTAATAAAAGGAAAATCTTCTGTTTATTTGCTTGAGTCTCCTATTTTGTGGCATGCTAGATTAGGGCATGTAAATTACAAGTCTTTGAAAAACTTGTCTAATCTGGGATATATTCCTAAACTCAACTTGGAAGAAATTCGCAAGTGTGAGGTTTGTGTTGAGGCCAAGTTGGCTAAAAATTCATTTCACTCAATAGATCGAAATACAGAACCTTTAGGGTTAATTCATAGCGATCTATGTGACTTGAAGTTTATGCCAACTAGAGGCGGTAAAAAGTATTTCATTACTTTTATCGATGACTGTATAAGATACTGTTATGTGTATCTTTTGAACAGTAAGGATGAGGCAATAAATATGTTTACAACATATAAAGCCGAAGTTGAGAATCAACTCAACAAGAAAATCAAGATTCTAAAATCCGATAGAGGCGGAGAATATGAATCAAATGATTTTAGTGAGTTATGTGCTAGTTTCGGTATAATACATCAAACTACAGCACCATACACTCCTCAGCAGAATGGAATTGCTGAACGGAAGAACAGAACTTTGAAGGAGATGATTAATTCCATGCTCGTAAGTTCTGGAGCACCGCAGAACTTGTGGGGGGAAGCTCTATTAACTGCAAATCATATTCTAAATAGAGTACCCCACAAGAAACTTGGTCTAATACCATTCGAGTTATGGCATGGAAGGACACCTTCCTACCATTACCTCAAAATGTGGGGGTGCCTTGCAAAGGTGCTGGCACCATTACCCAAAAAGACTAAGTTGGGAGCAAAAACTATGGACTGCATATTCATAGGCTATGCCTTAAATAGCAGTGCCTACAGATTTCTGGTTCATAAATCAGAAATACCTGATATTCATGTAAACATGATTATCGAATCTCGAGATGCTGTGTTCTTTGAAGATATCTTTCCGTACAAACGGGAAGCAGATAAGACTTCTGGGAAAAGAACACACGAGATGGCGTTCAGGGACGAAAGCCCCGAGGAACTAATTGTAAATGCGGAAATTGAACCAAGAAGAAGTCAGAGATCTAGAATCTCAAAATCTTTTGGTCCAGATTTCATAGCATATGCTATTGAGAGCGAGCCTCAAACATTTAAAGAGGCTATGTCAACCCCAGAAGCACAAATGTGGAAAGAAGCTATAAATAGCGAAATAGAATCCATACTAAGTAATCATACTTGGGAATTGGTAAACTTGCCTCCTGGAAGTAAACCAATTGGGTGTAAGTGGATTTTCAAACGAAAATTAAAACCCGATGGATCTATCGATAAGTACAAGGCTAGATTAGTAGCCAAGGGTTATCGACAAAAAGAAGGACTTGACTACTTCGATACTTATTCACCAGTAACAAGAATAACGTCCATTCGGATGTTGATTGCGATTACAGTATTGCACAACTTAGATATCCATCAAATGGATGTCAAGACTGCATTCTTAAATGGTGAATTAAATGAAGAAATATATATGGAGCAACCAGAAGGATTTAAAGTCAAGGGCCAAGAACACAAGGTGTGTAAATTGGTAAAATCCTTATACGGTTTAAAGCAAGCTCCAAAACAATGGCATGAGAAATTTGATGGTGTCATGATCAAAGATGGATTCACTATCAATGAATGCGATAAGTGTGTTTACACGAAAACAGTTGGAGATGCATGTATCATTGTCTGTCTTTATGTAGACGACATGTTGATACTTGAGACTAATATTGAGATTATTAAGTCCACTAAAAGAATGTTATCCAACAGTTTTGATATGAAGGATCTGGGGGTTGCTGATGTAATTTTAGGAATTAAAATTACTAGAACACCAGATGGAATCAGTCTATCTCAATCTCACTACGTGGATAAGATGATAGAAAGATTCAAGGATCATGGGATAAAAGAGAATACAAATCCTTTTCTCCCACACATCCACCTTCATAAGAATACAGGAACTGGAATACGCCAGTTGGAGTATTATCAGATTATCGGAAGTCTAATGTATTTAATGAATTGCACTAGACCCGATATTGCTTACGCTGTAAGCAAGTTAAGTAGATATACTAGTAATCCTAGTGATCTACATTGGACCGCTCTACTACGAGTATTAGGTTACGTATCACATACCAAGGAATATGCCTTGAGATATGGAAAGTATCCTCCTGTACTGGAAGGATACGGTGATGCCAATTGGATTGCAGATTCTGAGGAATCAAAATCAACTAGCGGATACGTATTTACTCTAGCAGGAGCAGCGGTATCTTGGAAATCTTCTAAGCAAACATGTATTGCCCGTTCCACTATGGAATCGGAATTCATAGCCTTAGATAAGGCTGGAGAAGAAGCGGAATGGCTTCGACAATTCTTAGAAGATATACCGTTATGGCAAAAGCCAGTGCCCGCTATATGTATACACTGCGACAATCAAGCAGCTATATCTAGGGCACAAAATGTGATATACAACGGTAAGTCTAGACATATTCGTCGTAGACATAATACCGTGAAGCAGTTGCTCTCAAATGGAATTATCTCTATTGACTTTGTATCGTCAAAGGATAATTTAGCGGATCCGCTTACTAAAGGTTTAAGTGGAGAGCGTATAAACTGCGCATCGAGGGGAATGGGTCTAAAAGCCTAACCTTACCGAGTCAGCTTAATGGAAACCTTACTTAGCGACTGGAGATCCCACGGACTAAGTTCAAGAGGAAAAACTAGTTATGATTGACTCAGCGAGTAAGCACTTGGGAGCTTGACTCCAATCCATTCCTAAGGTGCACATAAGTGCTTTTCTACAAGTGGATTAAGGATAAGCTTAACGCTTTTAATGATGCCTATATCTTGTTACTATACAAGTGGAGTAGAGTAGACTACTCTTCATAGGTCCATCACCTATGTGAGTATAGAGTTGGGTCGGCTCTTTGGGAATCTCTATGGAGGCTGTTATTCCCTAAAGATACTCTCTGAAACCAAGAATGTCCAGGGCCAAAACGGACACAACCGAGAACCAAAGTTGATTTGGAAAGTCACTGTGTGAAGCTTGTTGACTAGGCTTACACTAACGTCTAACAGTTCAAGACCTAGTTCACTGATTAGCCAGTAAGTCCGATAAAGCTCTCACTATGGAAGGTTCAAGACCTAGTTCACCTATCCTTATGCAGTTTCTTTTCTACAGTACCTTACACAATAGAGTCAGTCTCTTTGTGTGTCATTTCCTTGAATCTCCATTCATTGTGGGGGATTGTTGGAATTGAAGAATATAAAGGTGAATCTTCGAGTTGAATTATGGCAAGATCCGTTGATCGAATCAACCGGATGATGGTTGGAGTGTGTTCTCCTTCCATTTGTGATGAACGTGGTATATTCACATGTTCAATTCCGACTTCGAATGAATGAGATATTCAAGTCCAAAGATTGCCTAATTCAAAGCCAAAAGGGACTAAAGTTAGCTACATGCATTTAGTCCCACATTGGTCATGTGATGGAAGCTTATGGGGTATAAATAGAGAAAATTGAGAACAAAGGGCGTGCCCTTTGGGTACTTGGAGTTTTCGCGCGCGCGAAAAGGAGGGAACTATGCACGTACGTGCGCGCACGCGCGCCGCCGCTGGCGCCGGCGGCGGCCGGCCGGCCGGCGCCGGCGCCGGCGCCGGAGCCGGGCCCGGGCCCGGGTTCGGGTTCGGGTTCCCTACCTGGCCTGGTTCTTTTTGAATCAGGGTCCGTAGGTATGGGCCGAACCGTTCCAAGTGACCCGCCCGCGGAAAGATTCGACTCTCCCGCCAACGGGTGTCCACGCGAACAGATCCGACCGTTCGCCAACCGCTGTCGGAAAACTGACAGTGCGGTTGGGCGGTTGATCGGTTGCGACGGTTCTGTCCGAACCGTCGCAACTGCTGGAATTTGGCGGACGAGAATACCCCTCCGGAGCGCTATAAATAGCGCTCCAGGGGTTCATTCTCAGATACACCAAATCTGAGATCTCTCTCTCTCTCTCTAAAGTTCTGACTTCGGTTCTGAACTGGGCTCCAGCAAAGTGAGAATCCACGACTTCCAGAGCGACTTCCAACGAAGTGGGAATCCGCGACTTCCAAGTGAAGTGGGAATCTGAAGCGACTTCCTAAAGGAGATTCTGCCAAAAATTCTTCAACCTTCCTACGTCCTCAACAGTGGGTGTTCCTCCAAAAGAGTAAGACAAATATTCATTTGAAATTTGTCATTATATCGCTGTTTTGCTAATCTTGTGTAGGTACTGGTTGACTACGGTTCGACCGTACGGTGATTTGGTAGTGCTATCCAAATACCGTGAAGAAGTGTTGTATCTTGGGAGACCAGCGTCCATTATCCCGTTAGCACCGGTGCGGGGGACGTAATTGTCTTAAGGAGATTCGCTGTAAGCGTACCTCACTTCAAATACTGTATAAGTGGACTAAGTCCTTTATACAGGGGATATACTTTACAGTATATCGAGATTGACTTAGATTCAGTCTAAGTGATACTGTATAAGTGGATTAAGTCCTTTATACAGGGGATATACTTTACAGTATATCGAGACTGACTTGGATTCAGTCTAATTGGTGCTTAAACCAAGGAAGGAAATTGAAAGGTGGTTCTTAAATTAAGGAACGTTCTATTGAACGGAAAACCTCCCACCTGATATTTGCCGACCTGGCCAATTAGATTGTTGATATCTCAGTGATCTTGATTAGTTGTCAGACTGATTCTTGTTAAGCAGGATACCCAACAGTTATTTGTATTGATGGAGTTTATGTTGGAGTAGAATGATCCTAAGAATCTATATAAACCACTTGGAGGCAGCCTTTGAAGGCAAGCAAGGAGAAATCAAATTTTTTATCGTTGAGGATTGTGAGAGAGAGAATTCTTGTAACTCTTGTCATTTTCTTCTCTGTTTTCAATAAAATTTATCCCCTTCTCCCCGTGGACACATGCATTCTTATCACACCACGTTAAATCACGTGTTTTCGTGTTTTACGATGATTAGTCTTTATTACTTGCTAGTGATAGATCGCTTTCACGCTTTCATTGCTAAGCCATTTTGTGTCCTCTCTTGTTGTGTGTTGTTGTGTCGGACGTTTCACAACAACATACATATTAACTTTCCTAAAATTGAGATTGCACAAAAGCATGTTTACTTCTCTATGCTTCTTTTCAAAAAAAAAAAAAAAAAAAACCCATGAAATATCGTCAATTTCAGTTCTGGATTAATCAATCAGGCAAATAGTGATTTCCTCTTCTAGTTTCTGTATCTAATTGTAAAGTTAATTCAAAAGCATAGGATTAATGAGTGAGTGATGAATGCATGATTCACAGTTAGTAGAGAAAGACCACAAAGCAGCCATCCTGTGGTTTTGGAAGGCAATAAGGCAGGCGATAGAGTAAACAGCGCGCTCAATGACAATGGCGGTCGCAGTGAAGCAGACTGACTGAGCAGAAGAAGCCATTGAAGCCATCAAATCCTTTCTCCACCTCTGCTCAAAGAATCCCTCGACAACGCCCACATCGGCCTCTGCAAGAAACGCGGACGACTTGATAAGCAAAGCCACCTCTACAAACAAAAACTCTGGGCAATATACCTAGGAGAGGCCTTCAACGGGAAAACAACCCAAGGCAAGAAATTCCAAGTCTCCATCGACCAAGAGATGGCTCGCATATTAGGCAATCTTGGGTGGGCATACATGCAGCAGAACAAGTATGACGCGGCCGAGGTGGTCTACAGGAAGGCTGTACAGGTGAATCCAGATGCTAGTATGGCCTGCGACCTCGCCCATTGCCACATAACTCTAAAAGAAGGGGAGGTTCGATGATGCCTTCCGTGTTCTTGATGATATCGTCAACTTCAGGTTCGCAGAGTTAGTACTGGATGAGAGTTGAAAGTATAAAGGTCATGCTTCGAGCTGAGGAGTTGATGCGGGAGATGGAAGAGGCAAGGAGCAAGGAGACGCTTGATTTTGTTATGAGCGAGTGGAGTCCATTGGAACTAGTTGAGTGCCCATTTTTGAGGAAATAACTCCTCCCAGACTCCCAGTGATCCAGATGGCTTGTTAGCCCTTTTCCTTTTGTGTTGTTCAACGTTGAACCGTGTATTTCCTCCCATGTAATCACCCGTTCCTTTCACCATTTTTGTTTTGAAGGTGGTCCTCTCGTCTCCAGGAATCAATCATTAAACCCTTCTGATCAAAATAGAGTCAACGAAGATACATGCTAAGCAACATTAAATTGCAGAGACAACATTTTATGAAAGAAATTCACCTTCAAGGAAAAACTCCAGCCAAAGCTTGGGTCAAATGAAAAAGCTCACTGGTGAACATAATACAAACTACACGGCCACAAATCTCTAAAAGAGAAGCAAGCCTACTGATATAGATGGAAACTAGCTAGAAAGAATTTGCGCATATGTTTAAGCTATACACAGAATCATCCACAGAGTACCGATGCAATCCCCATAAGCCCATTCGCTCATAGGAACAAAAAGAACACGTTAGGAAAGGCATATCAATTCATCAATCACAGGGAGAATGCCAAACCACAATCCACAACAAACAGACCAGTTCTCTTATGTAGTAAATTATATATATGACTATACTTGAGAGCAGCAGGAGCACAGCAAGATAGATCTATCAATCGGCAAAATGGAGTACACATGAGACTTGCAGCTGTCCAAGACCCTAGCATTTGAAGCCATGGCAAACAGACAAGATAATGATGAGGATTAGAGCGATGATGATGCCCAACACAATCAGTTTAATCTTCATGTTCTGGAACCACATCTTCCGCCTCATCTGTGTTCCCTGCTGCCTGAAATCTTGTGCCTGCAAGTGCATATTCGACTCACTTTAAAGGGTAAATGATGTAGAGCTTCGGGTCAACCATCAGAATTTACTTGAAATAGCAAATTGTTAAGACTACTAAAGCAAAAAAAAAAAAAAAAAAAAAAAAAAAAAAAAAAAAAAAAAAAAAATTACAAACCTGAGAGCGAAGGTTCTCTGTTTTGTCAACAAGGAGCTCGATTTTCTCACCACGATCAAGAACCTGGAGAGAGCAAGGTCCCAAACAGTTAAAAAGGCACCATCCATGTGCAGTAGCCCGAAGCTCAGCATGCATAGCAAAATTTCTACATGTAGTAATAAAAAGCTGTGCAGCTTTACCTTCTCAATATTTTCCATCATAACTCCTTTGACCTCCGAAACTTGAGCCTTCACTTTTGCGAACTTGCTGATCTCCTCAGGGTGATCCACGCAGTACTGCATGTGCTCTTTCAGTTTCGACCTGAATCATTAATAAGTAGTTCTGAAAATAAGGTACTTTGCTAAAAGTAGAATGACAAGGCTTGACAATCCAGAACGTCTTTACCCAAACTCCCGGTTAAGGCTATTGGCCACAGCAGTCGCAGCTTTTCCTCCACCATATCTTTTGTTGAAGTCTTCCTTAACCCTCTCAAGGAATGCGATCGGTACCTGTCTACCAGCTGACTCAACTGCAACAACACAGTACGCTGCAGAATCCAAGCAAGAAAGTTAAGATCCTCTGGTATGAGCCTCAATTGTAGCAATATCCTATGATACATGTGCATGCATCTAACAGCAAAATTGCGAGAAGTGCTCTCTCCAACAGAAGAGAAATAATGCTGTTGATGGGATATAGGGATATTATCAGGGGACGGGGGCAAAAAAAGGCCTATTGCATGCAAGGCAGTAAAGGCACACACATAACCAGCTAAAAACAGCATCATGAATCATGACAAACAAACTCAAATCTCTTTATTCTTTTTTATTTGCCTTTTTCTTTGAGAAAATAAGGAGAAAATTTTTGCTTTGGTTGATCAGATAAAATAATAGACACTAAAAGGCAAGAATTCAGGAAATTACAGCATGGTTCTCACTTCTCATAAACCCACCACTCTGACGATCCCAAGAAGAAGATAGGTCAACATACATTAATGATATTGAAGCTTAAAACTAGCATTGCTTCTCAGATTGCAATAATTGCTTTCAATTTTTTTTTCTATGCAGAAAATTTAAAAACACTAGTTCAAATCCCCACATTCATAACAAACATATACTTCTAAAACGCGATACATAATACTCTAAACTAAACAGAAAAATTTGAGAAAGGTCTCTATAACAGACTTGCCTTCAATTACTTGGTATAAGCACACCTATAGAGCCCAAAAAACATGGTTACCGATACAGAAACCTAATAGGAAAAATAGCTAGTAGGTAGGGATGGGAGAGATACCACACGCTAAGGACTTGGATCTCTGAGACATTGAAAGAATGGGATAAACAAATTCTTCAGCTATCATTTTCTACATCCTCCAATATTCTATCCTTGAGATATCTACCATGCTTGATTCTTGCATCCTCTACAACTTTCTTCATAACTAATTGTTTCCCTGTGCTAATCTTTAATTAAACATTAAACTCAACATTTTCTTATGCAAATACATGCATCGACCTTGATCACAATTATAGCGCTAGTGATGGAAGCACTGTTCACATGTTGCAACTTCTCAAAATAACATGTTCGCCAAATGATATGATGAAGGTGCAATAAAAATAACAAATTTGGTAGTCCATAGATATGAAAGTGTAATTAATCTTTACTTCTTCCTACTTTATATACAAGATATAAGGATATCTTAATCAGCTACTGGCGTTTACCTAGTCCATACATCAGGACAATGGATATTGGGCAAATAAACAAAAATATAGTGATGGACCTAGGGAGCCTTGGACCATCCTATGGTATAAAATTAAGTTTGCACGCTATTTAGCACAAGTCATAACTTTCTAGGTAGCCAAAAGCAACTCTATTTGAATATAACCATCAACAAGAAGTGGTAGCTCGAGGAAAAATCTAGGCATATGGTATATATGTGGCTAAGCTGTACCCCCTTTCATTTAATCCATCATCCACAATCCTAGTAGTGTGTGGAGGTAATGTTTACTGTGGTATAGGAAATAATAAGCTAATGTAGCAAATGACTGGAAATATTCTTAAATAGGTAGGCAACACATGCCATACCAAAAAAAAAAAAATGAAGCTGCATGTTGATTTGAGGATAGACTTCATTAGGCACACATCTAGAACATTAGTTGAAAACAAGCAGGAAGGTATCTAGTTCATACCAATTGGTCGCCCCAATGTATAGTTCACCTTTTCCTATTGTCTAATTAGTTATATCAAACCCTTGCATGCCACAATATCATGCTTGCTAGGAAGACAATGAGCCTTACATCACAATCAAGCTCGCACATGATATAAATAAACTTCCATGGAGGTCCTCAACACTAGGAGCCTAAACCAATCGTGATGTGAACAATAGTGTCCACAAAAACCTATATATATCTCATAACATACAGACCCATAGTAGCATCCTATGAAGCACGAATACGGAAACAGGATACAGCAAAATCCAAAAAACATGATACGGGGACATGGCTAGGAATATTTTTTTTTTTATTATTATTACATATAAATTTATAAAATCTCAATCAAGTGATCAACAAACTAAAATCCTATACATAATGATGCAATCTAATTAAATTAATTAAATCATGCAATCTAATTAAATTCTCTTCTAATCTCTCTCTCTCTCTCTCTCTCTCTCTTAGTCTCACTGATCCTCTCTTTCCCTCTGCCTCTCTCTCCCCTCACTCTGCTCCTCTCTCTCTCTCTCTCTGATCCTCTCTGTCTCACTGCCGAGAGGGGCAGAGTGTGAGGGGGGGGGGGGGTAAAGAGAGACAGTAAAGAAAAAGGCAGAGAACAGAGTGTGTGAGAGAGAGAGAGAGTGAGGAGGCAGAGAGAGGGACAAAGAGAAAGATGAAGAGCAAAGAGAGGGGCAGGGGCAGAGAGATGGAGGGGCGGAGAGAGATCGCAGAAGGGCAGAGAAAGATCGCAGAGGGGCAGAAAGAGATGGACAGGGACATAGAGATCAGACATAGAGATCACAGAGACAGAAACAGAGACAGAGAGAGCTAGAGAGGGGTAATTACCTCAGACGAGCTCCACCACCACAATCTCCACCAGCTTCACGCTACGAGCTCCACGACGACATCGAACTCCACCGCTACATTCTCAAGCAGATTCACCACCAGAGAGATGTTTCTCTTCACAGATGAGAGAGAGGGCCTTGTCGATCGAAATTTAGAGGGGGAGAGAGCTCGCCGATCAAAATTTGCGGGGAGGGGGAGATGGAGCTGAGAGTTAGGGAGGAGAGGCGATCATCGATCGGAATGGAATTTGGGAGGAGAGAGGGCCTCGCCGATCAAAATTAGGGGAGAGAGATATATAGAGAGGAGAGAGAGGAAGGGGTTCGATCTGCGATCGACTAGGGTTTTTATTGTAGTTCGATCAGGTTCTCGGGTTTCGCCCGCCCGCGTCCTAGCTGTGCCCGACCCGTGTCGGCTCCGTATCCAAGCCTAAAACCGGGCGGTCTGAGCCGGACACAACCTGAACCGTGTCCAACACGTGTCGCCGTGTCGGGCATGTATCCGTGTCCGATACGTGCCCGACACGGACACGAAGAGCATAGGGTTGTATCCGTGCTTCATAGGTAGCATCACGCATCACCAATATATCAATGGCTGAATATTAGTGGTTTGGCACTGATTGTTTTGCTCCTAAAACATCCGAGAACTGTAGGACACCACTCCTAGCAAAAAGTGACGTGTCCCTCAGTGCAATGTGTCAACCTATATACATCTCGAAGTATACTCACGAGACGTATACTCACGAAATGATGTGTGCTATGTCATGTCGTTGCAAACATTAGTATCAGTTGATCATTTTAAAATAATTCTACCCTGATCTTCTAACATATATTAGAAAAAAATTTGAGAAATCAATAATTATAAAATGTTAAATATATGGTCACTCAAACAAACAAAAATACAGACGTTTCTTTTCAACAACAATTAAGAAATAATAATATAAAAAACATTCACTCCCCTCCCCACTATATTATTATTATTATTATTATTATTATTATTATTATTAAGTCTCTGTCACTACACTAAAACTCTGAAGTTGCGGTGAGGGTTGAGGATGCCAATTTTATACTCTAACAAACATGAAACCATTACTAACTAATGTTAAATAATATTCCAGATTTTTGTTGTTCTCCAATGGCTATGCCATCCATTTCTCATAATTCCAACAGAGTGTTACCAATGTATTATCTTGATAACTTAAACAGACAAGTGATATAAGATAGAACATGCAGGATCCATTCCCTCAGAAAAGAAATGCCTGATCCAAAATGATCAATTATTGGTTTCAAGAAGATAGCTCCCGTGGTGTTCACACATGACACATTTTCGTTTCTTTGTGGAAAAAGGAACTGGAGACATGATCTCAAACATTTACCCAATATGAAATTATAAGGCAGGGAAGCTTGAAACGGAGGGGTTAAAAGTAAAGATTTTCAGTTGAACAACTTTATGGGTTGTAATCTATTATTTTATAGCTAGCGGAATTATGAAAATCATTAAATATTCATGTACAAATGTTCTCAGCATAACATGTGAATAATTTTATTGTTCATGAAGTAGAACTTTATGTTCTCAAACATTTATCCAATAAGCTTCAAACCATATAGTTATCAAGTTCTAATATAGAAGCTAAACAATAAATAAGAATATTTCCAAGAAGCCATGTCAAGTTCATGAAGTACAACAATCTTTATAGACAACCTTAATTTCAGGTTTCCAATATTAACTTGAATTTGTTGGCATTTTAATAAATTCTAAAATGGGAAGAAATTAATATTATCAGTATTCACTATTTAGTTATATCCCACCAAACTTATCAGGAACTAGGATTCAGAAATTGGAAAACCAATAAATTAGACTTATAGCTACCTAAGCTTATGAGCACAACATATTTTCCGCATTCAAGCCTACACTGCTAAGGAACAATTAGAGCCCAATAAGTTTACACTCATGTCACCATATAATTTCAAATTTAACAAGGGGGTGCTATGCAATATAGCTACAAACAAGTATAAGGAAAGGTATCATGCTCTCCCACATTGCTACTAAAGATCGAGCATACTCCAAGTGGAGATGCTAAACCTGTAAAACTGACCAGATCTTACTTAAATTCATATCTAATTATCATTTGCATAACCCAAAAACCTTTACAAGCTTATTTTCAATGATCAACATCATACTCCCATGTCATGGCACAGGTTTGAAGAGACGAATCCAGTGCAAGAATAACCCAGAAATTTGGGATGCAAAGTTTGTCATTGTTGTGTGTCCTGTACAAACATGAGGCACATGCACAATGCTTATGATTTCATCACACTACAAGCATGGATACAATCACACAGTCAGCTATATATAGTAAATAACGCAATAAAACTTGTCAACCAGAAGCATCCCAACTTAGTGAAAAAATCATCATTTCTAAAAACAACAGTAGCTGTTATGTCTTTGTACAGCAATCGAGCCACAGAGCTTTTGTGGCGGTTATGACTGCAGAACAGTAAACCATCACTTAGAGAACAGCCATAAGAAATTGTTTTCCATTTCCCACCAAAATCTTTATAAAAGAAACTAACAAATTTTAGATCTGTTCAACTGAGCATATAAAATTACATTCAAACAGTTTACCTGCAGAATAAATAAATATTCAAGGCAGAAGTATGACATAACAGAAGTAAGCCATATGATAACCATATTTCTCAGTAACACATATAGCATCGCACACAAGGAAAAAAAGAACTTTGTCAAGGCTACTGACAACTCAGTGTAAGATTGTGATACATAAATGGCAACAAGGATCAATATCAAGTTTCATCCAGACAACTCAAGATATAACCGCTACATGCCAAAATTGACAAACACGCAAAAAAGTTACTTCAAAGAAATTTACATTTTTGAAATCCGCAGGTCCTTGTACAACTACTGAAAATAATGGATCATTCACATACGGTGTCAGCAAAGAAGTTGTACCCTTGCAATAAGTTATACTCAGTCTCTTAACAATATTATATACAGAGGATCAACTAAATTATATACAGAGGATCAAAGCAGCTTAACGATTACGTACTCACATGTATTGAACAACTAATTTTTAAAATACAATGAATCAACCTACAACTAATTAGGAAAACATATTGAACTTCTGGCCATCTACCAGATGTCCATCCTCATCACTGTGAAAATCTTCTCATAATAATTAAAATATAAATGTCATATTTAGCCTTGACAAAAGGCATCCACTGCTATGGAAATGAAAGGAAAAAAATTATATATATACATCCTAGAAAACAAACTCTAACCCCGCGCAGTTGCCGAAACCTAAAAGGCGTTACTCTTACCAAATTGAATTCGAATACTTTTGAAATGAATAATGCATCTCTAAAATTTCATAAATTTCTCAAACTCACTGATAAGCTCAAGCAGCTTGATGTGAGCTAAAATATCGCATACTGATCACGATTCTTCTAGAGCCTTTTCCCACTTATCAGATCTTTTACTTCCGCCAATTTTCACAGCACAATCGCAATACAAATGACCGCAAAATGGATCAAAAACACCGTACACACAACTTTACCGCTTCTACACCTCATCCAAATCGAATCAGTTGCAGATCCAGCAATAAGAACACAATAATAACCCAATCAAAACCCTCAAACAACAGATCTACAAATCAAACACTCTCCCCGTACTAAATCTCTCAGTACAAACCAAAAGCCTACCTGATCCTCCAGAAAAAACCGATCTAACCCTGCCGATTCAAAACAACAAATCCAAAGCAATCGTCATTAACAAACAAGCATCAATTGCCAGAAATCTACTGATCTTTCCAAAATTCGAATCAAAGAGAGAACCAAGAAGAGGCGAAATCAGAGAGACTCACTGTAACCGTCCTCGACGAGGTAGTTGAAGGTGTGGCCATCGCAGTTGTAGGTGAACTTGTTGTTGCTGGCGGGAAGCTTCTGGAGGCACTGAGACGCGATGCTGGTGAAGTTGCCGGTGAACTCGGTGAACTCGGCGAGGATTACCGTCCCTCGGGCCACGAAGCTGTAGATCAGCGTCTGCTGCCCCATCTCTCTCTTGAAAACCCTAACCCTAACCCTAGATTTTTGGTTCTATTAATAGAAACCAAAAGAGATTAGAGCGAGAGATTTGAGGGGAGAAGAAATCGGAGATTGAAAGGAAAGAGGAAGAAGGGGGAGTCGCCCTTTTTCTTTCCTCTTTCTCGGGTCAAATAAAATGGGCAGAAAGAGAAAATATATGTTCGAGTTTGTACACGGTTTAAAATTTTTCGAAGGGGTTAATTGACAATGTTTTTGAACCGGAGAGTAATAAAAGGGCTCTGTTCTCTATTAAATAACGGAAATGCCACCATTCGTTCCGGATAACTGCACCACAGCGCTCCAACAAGCAGATCGGGATATAAACGTTGAGAAAAAGGAAAAATAAATAAATAAAAAGAATTTTTTAATGAACATAAATAGGAAGTGTTCTAGATTTCTTTTTACTCGATAATAAAGAAAACTACTTAGATAGTCAATTTATCTTTACTATTTTTACTACTATAAAAATAATACTAATAGCTTAATTGCTCGGAATGGAGTTAAAGTTATAGTAACAATGTTTTTCAGAGCTCCATTAGCCCAAAAAACCCAAATTTAGCTGTGTTTGAGAAAAATTATAGAGTTCGGGGAATCAGTTGTCTCATCTCCTAAGTCGATATAATTTAGAGAACAGGGGTATGAAAATCCACTCTTTCATACTTTTTTCCCGCATAATCAAACATATTATACAATTAAGGATCTGTTTGGTTGTCGTAATTGATCGTAATTCATAAGTCGTAATTGATAAAGTCTTTTACAGCTGTAAATGAGCTAAATGCATGTAAATTTTACGGTTTTAGTTGATAATATAAAGTTGTAAGTGAAAAAATATCTGTATCATACGGTGTTTTGGTTGTCGTAATGTGTAAGTCGTAAGTGAAAAAGTTCACCACAAAATTAACTATTTGATTTAAAAATTTTAATATTGTAAATGAATACTAAAAATATTAAATATTAAAAATAATAATATTAACATAAAAAATAATACAAATTTGCATGACCACAAAATTAACTATAAATAAACTGTGAATGGTAATTGGATTGCAAGTGAATGATAGTTGAGTTGCGTAAATCTTTTATGAACTACGGTCCAAACAAATGTCATAATTATAATTAGATTGTAAGTCATTTACAAATTACATACTTTTACAACGAAACAAACAACCCCATGCCTCTAATTCATAAAGTTGCACCTAAAGGAATGATGTTTTCAGAGCTCCATTAGCCCAAAAAACCCAAATTTAGCTGTGTTTGAGAAAAATTATAGAGTTCGGGGAATCAGTTGTCTCATCTTCTAAGTCCATATAATTTAGAGAACAGGGTATGAAAATCCACTCTTTCATACTTTTTTCCCGCATAATCAAACATATTATATAATTAAGGATCTGTTTGGTTGTCGTAATTGATCGTAATTCATAAGTCGTAATTGGTAAAGTCTTTTACAACCGTAAATAAGTTAAATGCATGTAAATTTTACGGTGTTTAGTTGATAATATAAAGTTGTAAGTGAAAAAATATTTGTATCATACGGTGTTTGGTTGTCGTAATGTGTAAGTCGTAAGTGAAAAAGTTCACCACAAAATTAACTATTTGATTTAAAAATTTTAATATTGTAAATAAATATTAAAAATATTAAATATTAAAAATAATTAATATTAACATAAAAAATAATATAAATTTGCATGACCACAAAATTAACTATAAATAGACTGTGAATGGTAATTGAATTGCAAGTGAATGATAGTTGAGTTGCGTAAATCTTTTATGAACTACGGTCCAAACAAATGTCATAATTGTAATTAGATTGTAAGTCATTTACAAATTACAGACTTTTACAACGAAACAAACAACCCCATGCCTCTAATTCATAAAGTTGCACCTAAAGGAATGAATTTTTCATGTCTTTATGTGTATTTATCAAGATGGGATAATCAAATGTGAATATTGGATACTTTTGATTTTTGAGACCCTCGAAACGAGACGTCACGTATTAAGAAATATTTACGTTCATATATCTATTTAAAATCTGCAGTTTTCAGATACTAATGGGAAACTCATTGCCATGCAGCTTAAAATTAGAGGTAAATTTTAATCACCAACAATAAAGCAACAATAAACCGCTTATCCGATGCAAAACTATATGGCAACAAAAAAGGAACCTGATAACATAACAACTATAGCTAGAAAGAATATGTGCATATTGTTTTAACCTATACACGCACATAAAAACATAAAAAACAACAAAAAATGGAAAAGGGAAAAAAGAAATAAAAAAAAAAAGAAAAGAAAAGGCTGTGGCATCCCAGTACCCATTTGTTCAGACAACAAAAAGAACACATTAGGAAAGTAAACTAATTTCAATCACAAGGAAATTCCAAACCACAAACAACAGCAAAGAACAGGTTCTTATATGGAGTGAAATGATAGATCAGTATCCTGGAGAGCAGAAGCAGCAGCAGCAGCACAAAGCACAGATATATCCAGAGCCAAAATGGAGAATGTAGCATGTGTGATCCACAAAACTGTACGATTCTACGTGCATTTGAAGCCATGGCAGACAGACAAGATGATGATGAGGATTAGGGCAATGATGATGCCCAACACGATCAGTTTTATCTTCATGTTCTGAAACCACATCTTTCTCCTCATCTTTGTGCCCTGCTGCCTGAAATCTTGCGCCTGCAAACAATTGTTTGAGAAACAATTGAGCTGACTGACTTGACTTTTTCCAGGGTCAACACATTAATTAGCTGAAAACGGCAAAGGAATATTCAAACCTGCGAGCGGAGGTTCTCAGTTTTGTCAACAAGGAGCTCGATTTTCTCCCCACGATCAAGAACCTGGAGAAGGCAAGAAAGTGGGGCCACAACAGTTAAAAGGACTGTGTCAGAGCTTAATTTCTTGATGCATGCCCAGCAGAAGTCAATTTCATGTGAAGTTTCTAGCCAGAAATGTTTTCAATTTTTACCTTCTCAATATTTTCCATCATAACACCTTTAACTTCCGAAACCTGAGCCTTCACCTTTGCAAGCTTGCTGATCTCCTCAGGGTGATCGACACAGTACTGCATGTGCTCTTTCAATTTTGGCCTAAATTATTGTCAGAAAAATAATCAGAACAGTGCTGACTTCTAAAACTTCAAAGGTTAGCACTCAGAAGGCTTAATTATAGTGACAAGACAAACTTACCCAAACTCCCGTTTAAGACTGTTAGCTCCAGCTGTTGCAGCCTTTCCTCCACCATATCTTTTGTTGAAGTCTTCCTTAACCCTCTCGAGGAAAGCAATAGGAACTTGTCTGCCAGCTTGTTCACCTGCAACAACACAATATGCTGCAAATGGCAGGTAAGGATTAGCAAGCAGCCCCAACCTTTTTTAAATCATGCGAGATAAAGAGAACAAAACAGATTCCAAAATTCAGGGGGATTTAAAATATTTACTAAGGAAAAATGCTGGCGAAGATAATAAGAAACATGAACAGAAAATACATGACGTACATGAGAACAGGACTGATTTGACCATATAAAAGGAACCTCATCAACAAAACTAATCCACCTTTACCTTGATCAGCTGGAAGAATCTTATAGATGCAAATAGATCTTCCACAAGGACAAGCAAATATTGGAATACAACCGTTGAGATGAAGAAGATGAAAAAAAGACCATATACCTTCAGTTAGGGTGTCATATTGTAATTGTTATATTAGGAGTCATATTTCTATATGTTATTGAAGTCTTACACATATTATGAGAAGTAATTGTATTAGAATTAGAAGTTATCTTATCATGTATTTGTTATACTTATATATTTAGGGTATTGCCCACAATAAAAAAAGTTTTACTGTTTATCGTAAAAAGTGTCGTGAACAGTACAAGGTACTGTTCATCTAAAAAACATCAAACGAAAGTCTCTCTCTATCATCTCCTTACTAGCTGATCTCCAACCCGCCATAATCATCACACAACCCTAACTCACATCAATTTCTAGACCATCTAAAGTCCTATGTTGCTCCTGCCGATTGATTTTTTGGTTCCTGATCACCTATGAAGTACTTGTCGGCACTCCATGGTGCTTCTGCCGACTGAGTTTTGGTTTCCAATCAACTTTGCAACACTCGCCGACACTTCTTGTTACTTCCTACTGCCTTGATATCGCTTCTGATCATCTCCACAGTAACTACTGCAGCATCTACGATCTCCATCATCTACTGTCGAGGCTTCTGCTACTTCATATCATCTCTGTTGAGTAAACTGTAACAATCTACTTGTCGGAATTATGCTGATTTCTATTGTCAAACTCAAGGGATTGAATTATTATCTGTGGCAAAATTCGTGCGTGTATTTCTTGATATTTACCCTACTGAGTTTGAGAAATCTCACAAAATCTCGTCTTCTACTGAGTTTGAGGATCTTTCAAAACCTCTCATTACACTTATATTGAGGCACTGAGTTTGAAAATCTCTCAAAACCTCTTCTGCTGGCTGCGTTTGAATTTGAGGATCTTTCAAAATCTCTCCTATTTCTACTCTAATAACAACAATTGGAGAATGTTGGACAATAAGATGTTCCCTAGCCCCCTGTTTGGCATGCCTTGGAGGTTCTAAATCATCTAAAGCATTTATCGGGTTCGATGCTGATTGTTTCCTGCTGAGTAGCAGAGCAAGCCATTGTCCATTGTAACTGACACTCCTTGAACGTGCAGCCAATCTACACAATGATTAACCATTTTGGAACCTTTTTCATGTTTGTTGCTAAAAAAGCAAAAATCTCCCAATATGCAGCCACAAGAGCTTCCATGTTAAGAATATTGAAATGGAGCATTGACTCACATAAATGATCAGTTCAACAGATTCCATCTATTTGAATCATCCTAGCAAAGCACTCAAACAATCCAGATGGAATATGTTAAAGCTAACAAGAGTATATTGTATGATCATTATGAAATACCAAACAAACATGATCAGAAATTATATTTCTCAAAATGCCAATGCATTTTATCATATAATATCTCATCTTATTCTGGATCCCCGGGTTCTCACCAACATGATATATCATCTACCAACAAATAATGAGAACAAGAGACATGAGGAGGAATAATAGGGTAGAAAATGTTTGAGAAGCACCCCCCCAATACATGTGCTTGTGCAAAATTTATAAAAAAATTAAAAACGGAAAGCAAAAAAATACAAAAGACTGACACAAAAATGAAAAGTGTGGGACCTATTGGCCATAAAAAAAAAATCAAAAAATATGAAATAAACTGCTATCGATCAAACATCAAGAGGCCACTATAACCTCGAGATTCAAGAGCCCATTAATCTTGTCACTTCACAATGATATAACTATGTTAAACAAAAAGATGCAAACACCCTTAAATAAGCTCTAAGGTAAGAAGTGCTGCTGGGAGAACAGAACTCCTGACACAAAAGTTAAAAAGAAAACCCTATAAATATCATGAGATAGCCTAGCATAAAAAAAGGGACCAAATCGTAGTTTCAGAGCATTGACTGATGCAAGATCAATTATTAATAAAAATATCCCAAACATTACTTCAAATCTATGAGGATGCTTAGGTGTCAAAGTCTCCAATGGTTCTGGGCAAAAATCTTTGCCATGATTCCTATGGTTATGTGCATGTTCAATTGCTATCCCTCTAATAACAGCTCCCCAAATATATTTTAAATTTTATTAAAAAAAAAGTTAAAAGAAAAAGCTTTCTTCACCTACCCGGCTAGGCCTACACTAGTTTTCTTGCCCGTGCAGTAATGCACGGGCTTAAAATAAGAACTATGATAGCATACTTCAATATTTATTTTCCTATATTCTATTAAGTCTTGAAAAGAACAGTAATTGTTTACATGTTTTCTGAAAAAGAATTAGGTGCAAATTATGAAAATACTAAATTAAGAAATAATAACATAAACTTTTATTACTTTTGTTAAAAAAAAAAAAATCATATCCTGATACACACACAAGGACCATGAGCCCTCTAATATGGTACCAATGGCATTAGAAATGGATATAGAAATAAAACAAACTATCCATTTTTAATTTATTCTTTTACAAAAAAAATAATCATATTTTTTAGAAAGAACCCTCCATGATATGACTTTAATAAAAATTCTATTGTTTTTTCAACACAACACAATATAATATTTGTTCATTTAGTGTCTTTCTCTTCTCTTTTTCTATTTAAAGTAAAGACGCACACATACTTCACTAACCCCCCCCCCCCAACCCCCCACCCCCCAACCTTTCGGCAACTGTGGGATTAGAAAGAATAAGCAAGGAGTTTTACCGATGAACCAATCCGCTTTGACCATCATATTTATCGACCTAATTAATTTTTTCACCTTATTCTTTCTCGTTCTCAAATCCTTCCCTTCTCTCAAGCTGTAGTACCATTCTAATGCTAATCAACTTATCTTTCGAATTTCACATTATCAAAAATCTTTCCTCAACTCTTTTTATAGGTTGCATTTTGCATGCAAGAATATTCTCAACAATATGAGATTTCACGTATAAACTCTCGTATTTGAGAAAATCACAACTCAATGTTCCTAAAAAGTTTGTGCGGAAATATAGCTGAGGAATTTACATTTTTTCATAATGAGAATCTCATTAAAAAAAAAAATTAAAAAAACTACTCAATTTTTTTAAAAAAAATACTCTCTCGTCCCTTTCTCTCTTAATTGCGATCTCCACCACTACCACCATCACCTCAATTTCTATCCTTGCCATTGTTATTTCCAATGTTGTCCCTATTGTCATTGTTGTTGTCACCACCACGTTATCCTACCATTATCACTACAACTATCTTTTTTTGTGGTCACAACAACCATCACCACCATCCCTGTATCTATTAAAACTCTACATCGATGATTTCACTCCATCATTATCATCATTGTTATGGCTAGTGCTGCAATGACTACTAAAATCACAACCATTATTAGTGTCCTTGCACCCACAAATGCTACCATTGGCCACTCCATCGTCAGTTATTGCCACCACCATCACTATAGGGTGTTGTCAGTAAACGTCAAAAAAATTTGACAACTTTGGGTGTTTATCTAACAGTTTGGGAGAGGGTGAAAGCAGTGTTTTAAATATCAGATATCAGCGATATATCGATAAGCAAAATTATATGCCGAATACCGAGTGATATATCGCAATATGATACTAAATACCGGACGTCTGATCAGACGTCATATCAAATGAAGAATATACATGTGATTGCCTACATAAATCATATGAAACTACTTAAAGTAAGTTTAAGATCATAAACTCATAGAGAATAATTACTTTTTTTAAGAGCTCCTCGAATGCATTTGTAAAAACTCCTCAAATGTGTCACGTGGAGATATATCGGATATTTTCATCTCGGATACCAACTGATATATCGGCCATGTGGCGATATATCGGCCCATATAGGTCTAAAACGATATCCGATAAAATTTTACGCTTACCGTATCGCTTTGAATAAAATACCGATATCTCAGCCGATATACCAGTATATCGACCGTTATTTAAAACAATGGGTGAAAGAGTGGGTAAACATTTTGTGGATTTGAATAATATGACAGAATTCACTGTGGCCTACACCATTTTGAGAGAGATGGGGGACCCATGCGTAAGCTAAAGGAATAAAAGATCCAGCTCTAGCCTCTATTTCATCCTTGTGGCCCCCGCGTCTGCAAGGCTTTTTCCCTTCCAATTTTTTGTGAGTCTGAATAATGACAAAATTCACTATGGCCTACACCATTTTGAGAGAGATGGGGGACCCATGAATAAGCTAAAGGAATAAAAGATCCAGCTCTGGCCTCCATTTCATCCTTGTGGCCCCTACGTCTGCAAGGCTTTTTCCCTTCCAATTTTTTCGATTTTCTCTGAATTTTGCTGATTTTTGACATATGCCACTTGGCAGAAGTAGAGAAGGAGAGAAGAAAAATGCTTGTTGCTTAGTTAGATGTAGCAAGTGAGCATGTGATGAGGATGAGTGATAGGACCAAAGCGAAGAAATTACTAGGACTAGAGTAGACCTACATGAGCATGGGTTGAGGCAATGAAAAAGGAATTGACCCTCAATAGAGCTGAATAGAAAAAACTGATTCCTATACCCAAAGGTTTGGTAACAAGGCATTGTTGCTGCTGTTGTTGATATTGCATCAACCAGCACCAATATTCAAGGGCGGGGAAGAGTAAAATTGGAAAGTCGACTAATGCAATTACTAGTACAGTCAGCAATCATAGTCATGTTGATATAGAAAAATTGAACCAAAGTAGTTACCATTTTATCACCATCAGCATACTTATTTGTAGCCAATTTCTGGCTATAGATACAAACTACAACCACAATAAGAGGGATCATTTTGCAATGGTAATCATTCTTGCACTAGTTTCATTGACAGGTTTAACAGCTTTACAGCTAAGCAGTATGCTGAACCTATATTCCTTGGATACAATTCTGTCGACATGTCAAGCTTGACAATGCATATTCTAATGTGTCAGCAGCACTATAAACAAAATAGGTTTATGAGCTTGATTGATATAATAATATCATAGATCCTCTGTATTGTTATATATAATTTGGGAAAGATGTATTCAATACAAGTTGCAGACAGGCATACATACGATGCGGATAATATTTATAGCAATAGAAATGCCATGAAGCAAATTTGTTGTGGGCATTCAACTATCCAAGAAATGCCAAGAAACTGGTTGCCCACTATCATCACACAAGAACAAGACAATTTAAAAACAACTTGACATGAAACCATTATCAAGATATAATGAATGAAAGAGAAAGTTTAGTTTTATAATATTATAAGCTCTCAGATGAACTGCATAGTACAATAAGCTATTCACCAAACAGGAAAAAAATAAGAAGTTAAACTTTAGTTACCACTGCTTAAGGCGCTAGTGGCGTAACCATGTAAGTCAAATTATCTGTGAAGTTATGTTTGATCATCCATGATGCATCCTAAATGAACAACTAATTCATATCATAACAGTTTGTCTTCCAATCATCGTGAATATTATTATTAAGTTATCTTCCATTTTAACAGTTTCTCTTATTTGAAAAGAGAAGTGAAGCATTAAAAGCCCCATATCAGATGCTTTATTGCATCATGGTTGCATGCATTATTGGAGGTGCCCGCCTATTTATATAGCTCCCTCTCTACGGAAATGGGGTGTGGGTTTGTTTTGATGCTTGGTTTATTGTTCTGAAAGTTGTTTAGTGATAAACAGAAACAAGTATCGTTATGACATGAAAATAAACTCAATATCTTTAGCCACTCCAACAAACTACCCCATAAAAAGAATGAAAAGTGAGTTTTAAATGAAATTCAACACTCTATGTGAAAAAAAATAATTTGAAAGATATATAAAGAAAATAATGTTGCAAGCTTATGACGGTATTAGTTCATATCATCGCAAGACTATAAAAAATAGAATATTGCCAAAGAAAAGAATTTTTAATAGCATTGCAGTATTCTAACGAGAGAAGCATAGGAATGACAATAATGCATACTCATGCGTAATCTGTGACCTTTGAATAATCTAGTCCCCAGCGAAAAAAATAAAAAGTTATTAACTTTGCAATAATTGCAGCCCCCGGAATATTGTTGAGCTGCACCCAACTATCACTTTCTAAAGCCATTGCTCTTCTCAAATCTACCAATGCAGAGAAATTTCTTTTTAATCTCCCTAATCAGAGGACAGTTTGAAATTCAATAGATTTGAAACGATATTTGTCTTCCTTAACCACAAAATCAACACATAAGCAAATGCAAGAGATGATGGTCTACTATACAAATACCCCCCACAACCAGAGAGACAATACATGTTTAGGCCACACTTCAATGAACATCAACTTTGTAGACACATCAACCATGAAATGACACCTCCAGTACAATAAAACAGCTCAGAGCACATCCTCTACAAGTAGGACGATGCACAATGAGGGCAAGCTTGTGCAAACAAAGCATTAAAACAGGTCATGCATTCAAATCATGGAACACCATTGAGTGATTAAAAATTTAGAGAAAGTGTTTGCTAAGTGGATAGTATACACCGGAAATGCCCCTATTAACACAGTACCTCAGAATGAACAGGATGAGCAATGATACAAGCAATAGAATGGTCGATTTTGTCAAGAAGATGACTGCCCCCTTACAAATTGTTATTAGATACACTAATTAATAGTTTCCTAAAGTGACTTGGGTACATATCTTATATGCAAATGCTATTCGCATGTGTGATGCAGTTATAAGCTTTTATGAGAAATTTTATCATGTAATGTACGTTTTGAGCAGTATTAATGAGAATACTTAAAAACGAACATATGTACATATGCCTGCACATAAAACAAACCAGTTTCCACACGAAGAGTGAAAGTAACTTAGTACAAAATCTGTGAAAGACCTAAAATAGCGAACAGTAAGCAAACTACTTGCTTAGGGGGGGAAACTCCCTTGGCTAGATGCCACACCCACCATGTTTTGCTGAAAATAAAAAGAACTCTAAGAGATGCACATTCTCAAGGCATACAAAGCAAATTAGTATATGAACCAAGTCAGTTGCTTAATCAATATCTTAGAAATTTTCACCTAACAAGAGAAGATTACCCATGAAGAAAAATTGCTAAAATCATGTTGTTGTCATCATTGTGGTCAAATCTTCTTTCCATCAAAGTAGGATCAGCTGGAGAAGTCCCCATAGCATTTTGACAAAAATTTCCAATTGCATGCCAACCCTTTCCTCGTCAAGGAAACTATGACAACAGAGGAACTCATGATAAAATACAGTACATTAGCTTCCAAATTCTACAACCTACCAAGAAACTACCTACAAAACAAATGGGTGAAATACCCAAAACTGCACATGCAGCCTACACTTCTTGCCAAACATATCTTAAAGATTCAATTTTTTTCCTTAAAGGAACAACGTCTAATCCTAGAAGATAACCCCGGATGGATCAGCCTACTAAGAATACAAGCAAAAATGCAAGCTTTTGCAACTCAGTGACATACATAAATGCAGAGCATTAACAGTAATTAATAAAAACCGACCGAATAGAGGTTTTCTCCCGTGACTGATATAAAAACTTTGTCCATCCGTCCGTCTTCATCCGCGAGAGAGAGAGAGAGAGAGAGAGAGAGAGAGAGAGAGAGAGAGCACTGTCGACCCCCTCCTCCTTTCACTCTCAGCTCCCCCTTCCTTCTTCCTCTCCCCCGATCGATCAGTCAGTTTTCCTACTGACAGCGCCGGTATACTAGTTTAATAAAGTAACACATCCGACATCCTGGATTGGCCAGTCTCACATTGCAATGACAAAAGATTTCTTTCAGGTATAAAACCAGACATGGTCAGACAAATGCAGCATTGGGAATTTGGTTCTCCTTCTAAGTTGAATAATTTCTGTAAAATTTAGCTGCAAATATTTAGTTCCAATCTAACCATTCCATATTTAACAGCCTTCTGATTAAAGTATCAATGAGGAGATCAGCTATAGGATCACATTACCATTATCATCGATATTAATACATTCAAAAAGTTGTCAATGTAGGTTATAAATTAATGAATTTCATGAAATTGTGACATTTCACGATGAATCTCATGCCTATAAATGAGCTCTACAGATCCGTCAACAGAAAACCTAGATCCAGCAATAATATGTCTCACGATCCTAAATCCCCTCTCAAACAATCTAGCCCTAGAAATCTACGCATCACATCGATCACAAATTAATCAGATCAAGAATCAATCTCCACAATCAATCAAAATCTAAACGAAATATAAAGCGAAAGAGAGATCAATCGAAGCGGGAACCGAGGAGCCTTACTGTATCCGTCCTCGACGAGGTAGTTGAAGGTGTGGCCGTCGCAATTGTAGGTGAACTTGTTGTTGGTGGCGGGGAGCTTCTGGAGACATTGGGACGCGATGCTTGTGAAATTGCCGGTGAACTCGGTGTACTCGGCGAGGACCACCGTCCCTCGGGCCACGAAGCTGTAGATCAGCGTTTGCTGCCCCATCCGTCTCTCGCGTCCGCGCACGAAACCCTAACCCTTACCCTAGACTTCTGTTCTTCTGTATAGAATTCGAAGAGAGGCAAAAATGAGAGGACGAGGGAGGAAGAGAACATAAAAAGCAAAGAGGGTGTGTTTTTATTTTATTTTTTTGCTTTTCTCTCTCTTCGGCGGAACAGAAATTGAATCGATGAGGTTTCATATGTAATTGTAATAATTGGGAGGGGGAAACTGAATAAGAAAGTTGTCAAATCGAGAGACCCGACTTGAAACGAAAGCTGCTTCCTGTTGGGAAATGGAAAGCCTGTGTGCGAAAATGCCTTCTCTATGCCTCCGTAACTACGAAAATGCCACTGTTCGTTGTAATAAAGTTTAGGTAATTTAATTTTGCTATTTTTAATGTATAATAAATTTATCCAAAACTATTTGCTAAATACATTAAAAATATCCACTATCAAGCTTATTAAATTAAGCACTTGAGTTCGTCTCGTTTATAAATCCGAGAAATTCGTGCTATTTAGAATCGAACTAAACATAGTGGGAAGTTGTGTTAATTTAAAGCTTAGGAATTACATTTCAAGAACTTTTCCACATTAGAGCACTAGTGACAATTCCGTAGATATTATCAAGTACAGGGGTAAAATAGAAAAACAAATGCTAAGCGCAAACTTTGTTTTTAATCTAATATTTAAAAAAAGGGAAGCAAACGCAACAAAGCATGGGCCTAGTTTGTATCATTCATTCGGTGCTTTTGAGAACGCCGTTGGAGAGAAGTAGCGTTTTATAAGAAAAGAAAGAAAGCAAAGCGAGTAGATAGCCTTCACCTTCACTTTGGATGACTTCTTTTGTTTTTTTCTATAAAGAAAAAATTAATATTGTTCAACTCTCTAGCCAAGCTGGCTACTTGGTCTCTAAGCAAACTTTTGATATTTTAATGGTTGCACTTTCCTTTTCATATAGAGACAATTATTGAACCTATAATAAAGTTTAGCATATGTGAAACTAGATAGATCTCCTGCAAGGCTCTGTGGAAAATTTTTTCTTTTTCCTTTTGATAAAAGTGAGGTAAGAAATCTTGGTGTTTCATTAATAAGAATTTAATGAAACACCTCAAAAGTAGAAAAGAACAAATTTGTATAGAAATACTCATACACAATTTCTTCATTCTCAAAAAGAAAAAAGAAAAAACAAAGCCATCAGAATGCCCCCGCTCAGTGGCGGCTTCTCTCCACCGTAGATGTGTCGTCTGCTGCTCGCACCCCTCCAACTCTTGTCCAGATCTCCCGCCATCACCGTTATGACATCTATAGCTCACATCCGGGTCTGTGGCAAGTTGGAATACAACTGTAACACCCCGCTCCCGGAATACGTACTTAGTTGCGTATTCAGATTTTTCGATCGTATTTTTTTATTTACTTCTTGTATTTATTTTGTATTATGAATTATTTATATGATCGTTTGACCTTGGATCCGGATTCGTGGACTCGGAGTCAGCCCTAGTCTGAACCAGGAACCCGATCCTAGTGAATTGCTCGATTTGGTCATTCTGGTATTCAGATTTGACCGATTTCAGTTTCAAACATTGTTTTCCAATATTTGGATTTTCTATGATTTTCTGAAAATTTTCCAGAATTAAATTGAAAGTCTTCAAAACCCGTGTCGACCAGTACCACTGACCGATTTTCAGATTTTTAATTTACAAACGGAGTTGGATTTTAAGAAACGACTTTCCCATAACTTCTTAAAATTACATTTTCTATCTAAATACTTTTTCTGAGATTTTTCAGATTTTATCAAAATTCCGGCCGACCCGGTATAGACCGGTATTGACGGTTGACTTTAGGATTTTTATTTTGAAAATGGGATTGAATTTCTAAAAAACGATTTCACCAAAAAATTTTAATTAATATTTATTATTTTTGAGGATTTTTGGGAAACTTTTCGAAATACCTTATTTTTCGGGCTTTTCCGGAGTTTTCGGTGTTTTCCCAGATACCGGAATTTTATCCAGATATTTTACTTTTCTCTTTTTTCATTTTCTCTCTCTTCTCGCTAGACGCGAGTTTCACCAACCTGGATTCATCATTAAATGCAGAGATCCTCTCCATACTGCATTTAATGCACTGTTAATCAATTCCAATCAAGTCAAATCTGACTTTTGTCCTTTCTGTTAAACGCAGCATTCGCGTTTTTCCCAAAACATGAGTATCATCCTCGCGTCTGGGCAATTGCTAGACGCGAGTCCTTGTTGCATGGGGACGCAGCCATTTCATGGAGACGCAAGTCTCATTAAATCCAAAGCATTCTAATGGCAACATTATAATAATATTTTCCCCCCTTATATAACCACCCCCCTTTTTCTTTCCTTCTCTTTCATTTTCTTCTTCTTTATTCTCCCAGCGGCTGCAAACGAAACCAGCAGCAAGGGCAGCGCCTTGCCCTCCTTGGCCACCATTTTTTTGCCACCAACTCTTCCCTTTTTCACTCTCCATCATCCCCCATCTCCTTCTCCATTTTACCAAGTTCAAGCAACCCATTTTCACCACCCTCTCCTCCTTCTTTTTCTCTTTCTTCACCAAGAAACCCATTATCACCATTACCTTCTTCCTCATTTCCACCACTATCTACACCACCTTGGCCACCACCAACCACGTCACCTTCCTCTCCTCGGCGTGCTCTTTCCAACGGACCTAACGTCGCTCTCCGAAACACCATTTTCAAAACTCCAATTTTCCATTTTAACTACACTTGCACCCCTCCACATATTGCTTTGGGCGGCCCATCTCCGGCCACTTCCGGCCATCTCCGGCCACCTCCGGCCGCCGCCGGTGACCGCCGGCCAAGCCGTGACCGGCTCCCCTCTCCCTTTCCCTCTTTCCTTCTTTCTTTCTTTCCCTTCTTTTCCTTTCCTTTTCTTTTTCTTTTCCTTTTCCTTTTCTTCCCTGTTTTCCCCCTCTTTTCCTGCGTCTCCCACTTCTCCCTCATTTCCTGCGTCTCCCCCTTTTCCCTGTCTCTCCCTTTCTCCTGTTGTGTGATTACTAGACGCGGATTTCACCCCTGCGTCCAAGTAATTATTTAACATGACATTCGCATTCTTATATCAACGCGACGCGGAGTTCATGCTCGCGTCTGCGTTCTCCTCGTGTTCTTGCTAGAACGCGGGTCTCGAACCCCGCGTTTTGTGACTTCTCCGCAACGCGGCTCCCGCGTATGCGATTCCCGCGTCTTCATTCTCTTTCCTTCTGGCTCATTCTCTCTCCTCTTCTACATAATACGATCTTTACTTTATTGAACGCGTTTACGCGTTGATTTCCTGAATTCCGGAGATCGGGGATTTCACAATATTTTTTGTATTTAGGCGAGTGTCCTCGTCTCCATTCGATTTTCCTTTTATCGGATCGACTTGTATTTACATTATGTATCACTTGTCAACTGATGTGTTATCATTTACCATGCTACTGCTGGACACCTGCTTCTGTTATGTTATCTCTTATCACTTGTTCCTGTAGACTGTCTAAAAATCATTAAAGACAAGCCATCAAAAGCAGAGTCCTAAACTCCAGACGCAGGGCTAATCATAGCCAATACTGTGGCACCAAGGCGTGAGGGTCGAAACCCGCGTCTCTGCAGCACCAAGGCGCGAGGGTCGAAACCCGTGTCTCAGCAGCACCAAGGCGCGAGGGTCGAAACCCGCGTCTCTGCAGCACCAAGGCGCGTGGATCGACACCCGCGTCTCAGCCAGCACTGCAGCACCAAGGCGCGAGGGTCAACACCCGCGTCTCAGCAGCACCAAGGCGCGTGGGTTGACACCCGTGTCTCAGTTGTAACCGTCCCGGTTATAGGGTCAATCACGGCCCACATAACGGAAAAGTTAACCCCCATTATGGAGTGATTTTAGGAGGCACGTACGCCCTGAAACCTCTATAAATAGCCCCGTTGCTATGGAGAAGGGGTCGGATTTTGGAGGGAAGAACTCTGAGAGAAAAGAGCTTGACTTTAGAGCTTCGATAGAGGAAGAAAGAGAGTCCAACCCTTCAGACAACTTGTTGCGTACAAGTTAGTCTTTGCCTGCAATCTCTTTGAGATTTCTGGCCGACAGAGCTGCGTTACTCCGTCCGCCAACCAAAGAGAAGATCCCCAGAAGTCCTCGTTACGTTCACCGGTCAACGAAAAACAAGATTCACTTTCCATCGCCACCTGAAGAACCCAGCACTAAACAAAGGGGGATTCAAGACTCAACATCTCCCTCCCTTGTAGTCGGAGTATAAGGTGTTGTAATCTTTCAATTGATTCAAGAAAATTTGCACCGAACGTCTCTTCTCCGTACCAAACAAGAGATGGCGACTCCGCTGGGAATTTCGTTACAGACGAACAAAATTTGGCGCAAGGTGACGTCCTCTACAAGGGAAAAATGGTCGAATCGCTCGTTGTAGAATTCGACCGGGCAAAATATGAAGAGTTCCTCTCTTCCGGCTCCAAGAGCCCAAAGGCCCGCGTCTACCGCAGGGTCTCTACGGGGCCTTACCCCGAAAACCCGCTGAGCCTCTCTCGGAGACAGCTCCGGTAAAGAAGGTCGTGGCCAATCACGCCAGGCGTAGCACCCGCGCCAACATCTCTCAGGAGACCGCGTGGTCAGCCTTCCTGGTGTCCAATCAGTCCACCCTCTTCCTCAGCACCAGGTCGTCGTTGGTTTCTCTCAACCCCCACGATGCAACCGGAACGCTGAACGCCGACAGAGGAGGCGTGCGCGTCAACTGCAAGTTGGAACAATTGATCGTCCAACTGAGGTAAGACGCAAGGTTCAAACCGGCGTCTCTGCTGCACCACATCCGACACGCGAAGTCCGCGTTTGGCAGCCCAAACGTGAGGCTCACCCAGTTGGCTCCTCTGAAGCCCCACTCCCCATACGCCAAGGCGAAACTCGCGCACCTTGCCAAGTGCAAGAGGCACGCGCCTCTAGGCATGGGGCCCAGCAGCCCTGTATCTCTCAAACGTCTCTGCCCCGGTGCAATAATCAGCAACGCGATAGTCGCGTCTCTTCTCAGCAGAGACGCCAGACGCGCGTCGTGAAGACGCGACGCAAGAGCTGCGTTCATGCGCCCCGCGTCGCTGAACCCTGCGTACCAACAGTACAGGGCAGGGAAGCTTTCCGCCTTCGATATTGCGAGGCTAATCTCTTTGATCCTCCTTCCACGGATCTGAGAGATATTTGACAAAGAAAAGAAGTGCTAATCAAATCACTTCGTCATGTTGCTGCCAACGGCTTATCACAATGCTCTCCGAATGCCGTTGCAATTCAGGTGCAAACCAGCAGTCCTTTTAGACAGCTGACCCTGATTCCCCGATCAGCTAAGAGAAGTTGTTCCCACAGGAGGAGGGTCTTCTCTGACACTGAATATTCCGAGCTCACTGCTAACATGGCGAGCAGGAGCAGGGGAAACAACCTGCAGTCAGTTCTGATAATGAATCTGACACAAAACCAGAAGGAGTGTACCGACACACTCGCACCCGAACCGGGACAATTCACCCGATTGACTATAATGCTCTAGTCCGGGACATTGAGATGAATGACTCGCATTTCGCTATTGCAGAGTCGCAGGCTTCAAATTCCTCCATGGAGAAAGAGGCCTACATATATATGACTAGCACTCCTGAGGAGACCGCCAGGCGCTTGGAGCAGCAAGCCCAGGTCCAGAAGGAACAATTCGAGATGATTCGCGCTCAGTAAGAATCTATCGACTCCCTCAAGCAGTTGCTCGCACAGTTGCTTGAAGACAAGAGGAAGTCAACCAACAAAGCCTCCTCTAAGAAGTCTAAAGGCAAACGAAAAGAGGGGGAAAGCTCGTCCTCTGTACATATAGAAGAGAAGGAGCAGTCTACTGATTCGTCTAAGTCCTCACCGCAGGAAAAGGACGACCAAGACCAGGGAAAAGTTCATTCTAAAGAATGAATCAGTTGGGTGAGTAGCGTCTTGAGGCCCTTACCAACCGAAAAGGCCTCCAGGAGGCAGGAGTGGTCCGGCCATATCCGGCCGAGTGGGACCTGGTCCCATACCCGCCCAAGTTTAAGGCTCCAACCCTCCAAGCATTCGATGGGAAAGGTTCACCGAACCAGCATATCTACTACTTTAAATCCCAAATAGGGAATGTGGTAGATAATGATGCCATTCTAGCACGCTTGTTCATCGGCACCCTAAAAGGGCTTGCCTTTGAATGGTTCATGAAGCTCCCAGAGGGCTCCATCAAGACTTGGGGTGACTTGGAGAAGCTCTTTCTGACGCGCTCTTTGAAGATGACTCGGAGGTCAACATGCCTACCCTTTTAGCCACCAAACAGCGAAAGGGAGAGTCCGTTAAGTCTTTCGTAGAAAGATTTCGGAACATAGCACTCCGATGTCCAAGCGGTATGACCCAGGTCACCCTAGTGGAAACATGCCGCCATAATCTCCAAACTTCGCTCCTTGCCCAAATAGGAGTTGCCGAAAGCCGCCACCTGGAAGCAGTTGATCTAACAAGGTGAACAGGCTAAGGAAATCGTCGCTCGGGTCAGGGCAGAAGAAAACAAACCCGACCTGCGAGGACAGCAAGGCGTGCGCCAGACACATCTCTCCAGGCCAAAAGGAAGGATAACTTGGCAGCAGAAACCAAATCCCCTGTCAAACCTCAACGGTCAAGGGAAGTGGCTCTTCAAGCCAACCACGTGCTAACAAGCAGTATTCCTTCAAGGATGAACATATCGATTCGCTCTTCAAACTACTCAACAAGAGCAACCGACTGAAACTCCCTGAAGCTAGGCGCCTGAAGAAGTCGGTAAAACTGATAATCCCAACTACTGCATGTATCACAGGATGTTGGGACACCCCACCAAGAGCTGTTATGTCTTCAAGGACATCCTTCAGGCCCTGATTGACGCGGAGGTATTAAAACACCGTCCAGAGCAGAAGAAGGTGACGGCCAACATGACGTCGTTCCTCCAGTTTGGAGGGCAACCTCCAACACCCTCTGGAGTAGTCCCTATCCCAAGAGGAGAGCTGAGAATGGTCAACACAGACCCTCACCAACAGTAAGAGAAGGGCCTGGTACCCGTTTCCACACCCTAAGGAGAAGTCATGTGGGTTCATCCCGACCTTGTGGATGGCCAGCAATGGACCACTGTGACCAGCAGGAAGTCCAAAGGCAAAGCTAAGGCTTCATCCTGTAATGTGGTATGCGCCTCTTCTCGAGAAGCGGAGATGATGTTCCTTCGTTGACCGATTCAGAAGAGGAGACAATAGTTCTGGCCACAGAACCCAGTCAACTTGTGGCGGAAACCCGTTCAGGGTAGCCATATTTGAAAAAGTATGGCGAAACAATGGTAATCCTCCAAGACCCGCTTGCAGAGCCAGCCAAAACCTCCACAAAGCAACCCGTGGAGAAACAGAAAGAACTTCGGTTTTCTCGAGTTCTTTCGAAAGACATAGCGGAAGGATCCACA
>JAVJIF010020511.1:0-65738 GCA_038442645.1 Agave tequilana
CTAGTTTTGATGATGATCAACACTCATGTAGTTATATTTACTAATATTCTTGTGTTTCTAAGTTTCAGATCATTAACAGGATATTAGTTGGTGATTAGCTTCAACAAGATGATTAGAAGCTATTCATGATGATTCCGGTGCCAAAGCTTAAAGATCATACCTTTGCACTTGGAGAATCACGGAGTTTGGACCGAGTCTACTTGGAGATGAAGATCGTCAAGAAGACTTAGGTATCCTAATTTAGATTATGAGTTTTAGATCCATTTGTAAAGCTTAGTTTAGTTGATATGCTCAAGTGCACAAAACACACACGTTTCATGATTTGGTTTTTGGTTTTCATGAAGAATAGATCAAAACAAGTTTACATATGTTATATGTATAGTAGATGTTCTCTATTTATACATACATGCTTTAACTTGGTAAACAAACTTATTTTGACTATCCTATTCATGCTTTAGAAAAATCAAGTTTGATAAAAATACAAGTTTTGTTTTTGATAAATTTTGCAAGACACAAAAATAAATTGATATGTTGATATATTGTCTTGAAATTTTTATCACAGGTGTATGTTTAATATAAAATGAAAAACAAATTTTGTGAATTTTTTAGAAGTGTTAAAAGATTTTTAGAAAATATTTTACACTGTTTTTCTGACCCTGCACTGTGCCTGCCAGGCCAGTTCGGTCGACCGGACCGGTCGACCGCACCAAGTGGCCGGTCGACCGGGTCGGTCGACCGATGTGCACAATCGTGCACGCTGGCGACACATGTAGTCGGTCGACCGGACGGTCGACCGAGTTGAGAGCTCTGCTCTCGGGAATTTTCGGTCGACCGGACCGGTCGACCGATGTTGCCCAACGGTCATAAATTTGACCGTTGGCGGTCGACCGGGCCGGTCGACGGCAGTTGGTCAGACAGCCACATCAGCCTAACGGCTAGTTTTTCCTAGGGGCTATATATACCCCATTTCTCCATTGTTTTGGATAAGAATTTTGAGCTAAAATTTTCAGTTTTCTGAAGAGTTTAAAGAGTTTTTAAAAGAGTTTTTAAGTCAAAAGATTTCATCTTATTTGTTTTTGGTTTTTGGAAAATCAAAGAAAGCTAGGGTTTTGGGAGATTGTTTTGTTTTTCATTTCTATCATTTACAAGTGATTTCCCAAGTAGTTTTTCTTTGTTGCTGGTTTCCAAAAACACCTTGTTTCCACACTTGAGCTATCTTCTATCCTAAACTATTAGGATCTTTGTTTTGTGGAAAAAGAAAGAAAAAGAGAGTTTGTGGTTTTGGAACCACTTGTTGTAAACCCTCCTTCATTTGTTGTATCCCTCTTCGGTAGAGGTGATCGGAGTGGTATTGGTTTGCTCCCTCTTCGGTAGAGGTGGAGTTTGGTTGTGAGCCTCTTCGGTAGAGGTGTGTGGATTGGTTGTTGTATTTGGCTACGGGCCTAACCCCTCGGTTGTGAGGAGGTTGTTGTTGAGAGAGGAGTTTGGTACTCCTAGAGTTGTAAGAAATCCTCTTCGGTAGAGGTTCCCTCGGTGGGAGTTGAGATAGTGGAAATCCTACACTGTGGTGTAGGCGGGGATGTAGAGCAAGGTGCTCGAACCTCGAAACAAATCTCGTTGTTTGCGATTGCTCCCATTGTCTCTCTAACTCTCTCTCTCTCTCTTATAATTGTGCAAAGCATCATACTCATCATCATATCATACTTGCTTGTGTTGAGCATTGATTCATTCATATCTTATACATTGCTTGTGTTGCCTTGCATCTTTATATTGTAATTCATTCGTATATGCTTGGCTTGATTGTGTGTATTTCATATTGCTTGGATTGCTTGTGTGTGTGTGCCTAACTTATACTCATCCAACAAGAGCTTCACATAGCACCTCAACCCATTTCAAGGGGAATCAAGAGGAGTTAGTCCAGAGCCTCGCAAGGGGAATTCGGCTACACTTGGTGGATTGTATTAAGTGTGTTGCTAGATTTGCATTAGCTTCCGCATTTAGCGCACTTAGTTTGCATTTAGTTTCTTAGATTAGCACTTACACCTATTCACCCCCCCTCTAGGTGTTTTTCAATTGGTATCAGAGCTAGTGCTCCTGATACTTAGGCTTAACATCCTAGGAGTGATCCATTTGCTTGCTAATCTCATTTGCATTTGTTTGTTTGCACATTCATAGTTTACCATGGACTTCATGACCCCTCCTAGCTTTGACCCTCCAACATTGATGTTTGGAAGTATAGGATGTCCATGTACTTAAAGACCCTAGGTTTGCATGTTTTCTTTGCGGCCACCAAGAGATGTTATCTTGGTGATTGCAATCATATAGGGGTCAATGCACTAGCCCTAGAGGCCATTAGAAGCACTTTACAAAAGAATATCTTTTACGTGTTTCTAATCTTGATTCCGCTTTTGCAGTGTGGAACAAGTTGACAACAACCACCAACACCTCCAAGCTTCAAGACCAAATCCAAGAAGAGGAATCTAGTGGAGAATTCGAGCCACAACAATGCTATATGGTCCAAGGGAATGACTCCCTTGAGGTACATTCGGAACCCCACTTAGATAGTGATGATGATGCTAGTTCTTCAAATGATATTGTTGATCCCCATGCTTTGAATGAAGAACTATCTATTGTATGTGAAAAATTAATTGAAAAGTATAAGATTTTGAAAAAGAAAAGTCTAGAAATTGAAAAAGAAAATAAGTGTTTGCATTCTAGACTTGATTGTGTTTTGCAAGAAAAGGTTGAGGTCTATAATGAAAGGGATTCATTGAGATCTCAATTGGAACATGCTTTAAAAGAAAATAAATTTTTAAAGTCTAAAAATGATTGTGAAACTCTTTTGAAGAAAAATGAAATTTTGTCTTCTAAAGTTGATTTTGTTTTAAAAGAGAATGTTGCTTTGAAAAACAAAATAATTTCTATTTCAAATGATTTGGATGCATGTTTAAAGAAAAATGTTTCTTTTCAAAATAAGATTGATTCTCATGTTTGCCATGCTAGGGTAGTTTCACCTAAATCACCCATTGCATGTTCCACTTCTTCTATACTCAAAAATGATATAAATTGTTAAAGAAGAAAATGGATTGTTTGGGCTCCACTATGAGCCAATGTGCCATGAACCACTCACGATTGGAAACCTTGGTTCGAAAGAAACAAGTTCCAACTTCTATGCATGCACACCCTTCACGGCATACACATGCTCCTCACGGACACACCCATCACCATATGTATGCTCATGTGTACACATGTACACATTGTGGCCGAAAGGGCCATCTTGCTAAATTTTGCTATGATCGTTTACATGTTGAAAATTTAGCCAAGAAGTTTGTTTGGGTTAGAGAAGGTACTAACCCCCTTGGACCCAAGAAGATATGGGTACAAAGACCACCCCTCCTATTATTTTTGATGTAGGTGTGGGCTCTCACATGACGTGAGAGTGATGGCACCTTGGAGTGGATGCGTTCCGGACTTCATGGAAATCAAATTGGATGCATCACTTTCAAGGGAAGATTTGGTGGAGATGACCACCATGTTTTGGAGACAAGGAGAGTTGCTTCTTCGTTTTTGGTAACAATCCTTTACTCCCATTTATTGTTTACATGCTTTTTATGTTCATAGTTTATAGCATGTTTATTGTCATTGGATTAGTATGTTCATTCCATGTTTATTAGATCCTTGACATACATGTATAGTATTTGAGACACACATGCTTATATGATCCCATACTTAGTGTTCTCACTTATGTTTAAGCTATAATGTACATCATGAATCTAATACATGTGAATTTACATAGTAATCATGTTTTGGTTTTATCATGATGAGTTTTAGCTTGATGCTTCATGTGATGATAACATGTTTAAATGTAGATTTTATCAAAACTTGTATTATACATGTACAAATAGTGAGCTACATTTGTTTCTTATACATTTGCACTTCATGCTCATTTGTACTCACTATATGCACACGTATGAGCTAGTTTTGATGATTTGTTCATTTATACTTGTTATGACTTGAATATTTGTTTAAGTGTTAGTTTTCATTAAGACTAGGAATATACTTGTACATATAGTGGGCCACAAATAAATCTATATATGTTTGAGCTTGATTGCTTATTTGAACCCATTAAATGTGCTAGTATAGTCTAGTTTTGATGATTCATACATTTTAAACTTGTATTCCATTTTTGAATTTGTTTTATGATTGTGTGTTTCACTTCATGTATATGTTTGTATTGTCAAACTTTAAGATATACATGTATACCCCTTGAGTCATTTGCCTTTCATGCAAATCTATATTTGGACTCAATTGTATTTAGGGATATGTATGTATACTTCATGGTTGACAATTCATACATATACCTTGAAATGAAATTTGTTGTGATGAAAATTTAGTTTTTCATGTTTCATGTATTTATGTTTAACTTCATGTATATGTCCATCTTATCCAAACTATTGACTATACATGAGTATCCTTTTTGAGCCACGTGCCTTCATGCATATATCCTTGTGGACTCGTTTGTATCTTGGATATGTATGTATACTTTAGTTTGTATTAGACATACATATGCCGTGAAGATTAGATAGTTTGATGATTTCATGTTTTAAGGAATTATTGAGCTTAATGAAATATTTTCATGATTATGATCTTCACATATTATTTGTACACTCATATCTATTGCTCATGTTTTGTTTCTCATGAGTTATGCTTTATTGGTTAGAGTGATGATTATCATGTGAATTTCATTTTTGTTTTATTCCTTGCTTGAAGGATTTCGTGCTAGTTAACAAGTTTTCCATTTAACTAGTTGCGATGTTCTTCAATTGGTAGTGATTTTCAAACTAAGCTATAATTTTCAAATCTATTTTTGAAAACCCCTACCTTCTAAGGGCGGTAGGATGGGAGATCATGTTCATGTATGCCCTAAATTGAAAATCTTTAAAAGTTGAATTATGATTGGGTGGTAGAATATGATGTATACACTTGAACTTATTGTTATGTCAATTGGTATCATTGAACTCTTCAATTGGTATCATTTTGATCTTCTTGTATACTCATATATGTTTTATGTATGTATGCTTTAAATTCCAAGTATATCAATTTCTATTGGTATCTATTCTTCATACATATATATGTTTGTGTTTATGCTAGTGCTTGAGTTTCAATTTTGTTTCAATTGACTACTTTTAAATTGGTATCAAGACTATGCATGATTTTTAGTTTGTATTTCATAAAGGGGGAGAAAATATGATTTTGTTTTTCAATTGGTATTTGTACTCCCACTCTTTATGATTAAAAGTTGTTATTTTGAACATATGATATCAACATCAAATTTGTTTATATATTTTCAAAATGAAATATATTCTTACAATTGGTATCAATGTTTCTATGTAAAATCTTTTCAATTGGTAAAATATTTTCAATGGTATCAATTGATTCATATTGTATATACTCATATTTTGTTCTTTCATGTATGTATGCATCTACTTCAATTGATATTATCTTTTCATACATATATGTGATCTTTTGTGCTTGATTTACACACGTATATCATATACTATATGTTTGCTTATCAAGATTTTTTTTAAAAAAATAATATTTGATATGAACTTGTGTTTTGTATTGCCTATATGCAAGGAGAGCTTAACATCTCTCTTACATATAGATTCATGTTGAGTGTATTGTGTATTGAGGAGCTTAACATCTCTTCTTTATATGGTACACGTGTGTAGGGAGAGCTTCACATCTCCTCTTATGCATTACATAATATGTGTTATGTGAGTTAGGGCTTGTCATCCCTTCTTCATGTAATGCATATGTGTAGGGAAGCTAACTTAGCGTCTTCCTCTTCATGAATGTATATAGCATATAACATATATTGATCCTTATTTATTGGTATCAAGATGCTTCATTGACATATTTTTTAATTGATATCATGTTTGTAGTCACCCCTTATTGATTTTTTTTGTTTGTTTTAGACAAAAAGAGGGAGAACATTGTTTGCATTGTTTTGATTGACAAAAAGGGGGAGAAAGATTTTTACCCCTCGTTTTATTTATGGTTTTGATTACCCCTTTGTTGATGATTGACAAAAAGGGGGAGAAGAATTTGAGTTTTGTTTTTATATATGCATGATTGTGTTTTTTGCATATACCAAGTTCATGCATAGGGATAAATAATAAGATATGATGCATGCTTTTGTTTAGTATCATGTGCTTTCATTGCATATCTATTATGTTTATTGTGATGCATGAGTTAAGGGGGAGCTTCTTTGAAGCTTAACTTTAATCCATGCATATATAACTCCATGAGTTTTGTCATCATCAAAAAGGGGGAGATTGTTGGCCCAATGGCCTTCCACTCTAGTTTTGATGATGATCAACACTCATGTAGTTATGTTTACTAATATTCTTGTGTTTCTAAGTTTCAGATCATTAACAGGATATTAGTTGGTGATTAGCTTCAACAAGATGATTAGAAGCTATTCATGATGATTCCGGTGCCAAAGCTTAAAAGATCATACCTTTGCACTTGGAGAATCACGGAGTTTGGACCGAGTCTACTTGGAGATGAAGATCGTCAAGAAGACTTAGGTATCCTAGTTTAGATTATGAGTTTTAGATCCATTTGTAAAGCTTAGTTTAGTTGATATGCTCAAGTGCACAAAACACACACGTTTCATGATTTGGTTTTTGGTTTTCATGAAGAATAGATCAAAAACAAGTTTACATATGTTATATGTATAGTAGATGTTCTCTATTTATACATACATGCTTTAACTTGGTAAACAAACTTATTTGACTATCCTATTCATGCTTTGGAAAAATCAAGTTTGATAAAAATACAAGTTTTGTTTTTGATAAATTTTGCAAGACACAAAAATAAATTGATATGTTGATATATTGTCTTGAAATTTTATCACAGGTGTATGTTTTAATATAAAATGATAAAACAAATTTTGTGAATTTTTTAGAAGTGTTAAAAGATTTTTAGAAAATATTTTACACTGTTTTTCTGACCCTGCACTGTGCCTGCCAGGCCAGTTCGGTCGACCGGACCGGTCGACCGCACCAAGTGGCCGGTCGACCGGGTCGGTCGACCGATGTGCACAATCGTGCACGCTGGCGACACATGTAGTCGGTCGACCGGACCGGTCGACCGAGTTGAGAGCTCTGCTCTCGGGAATTTTCGGTCGACCGGACCGGTCGACCGATGTTGCCCAACGGTCATAAATTTGACCGTTGGCGGTCGACCGGGCCGGTCGACCGGCAGTTGGTCAGACTGCCACATCAGCCTAACGGCTAGTTTTTCCTAGGGGCTATATATACCCCATTTCTCCATTGTTTTGGATAAGAATTTTTGAGCTAAAAATTTTCAGTTTTCTGAAGAGTTTAAAAGAGTTTTTAAAAGAGTTTTAAGTCAAAAAGATTCATCTTATTTGTTTTTGGGTTTTTGGAAAATCAAAGAAAGCTAGGGTTTTGGGAGATTGTTTGTTTTTTCATTTTCTATCATTTACAAGTGATTTCCCAAGTAGTTTTTCTTTGTTGCTGGTTTCCAAAAACACCTTGTTTCCACACTTGAGCTATCTTCTATCCTAAACTATTAGGATCTTTGTTTTGTGGAAAAAGAAAGAAAAAGAGAGTTTGTGGTTTTGGAACCACTTGTTGTAAACCCTCCTTCATTTGTTGTATCCCTCTTCGGTAGAGGTGATCGGAGTGGTATTGGTTTGCTCCCTCTTCGGTAGAGGTGGAGTTTGGTTGTGAGCCTCTTCGGTAGAGGTGTGTGGATTGGTTGTTGTATTTGGCTACGGGCCTAACCCCTCGGTTGTGAGGAGGTTGTTGTTGAGAGAGGAGTTTGGTACTCCTAGAGTTGTAAGAAATCCTCTTCGGTAGAGGTTCCCTCGGTGGGAGTTGAGATAGTGGAAATCCTACACGGTGGTGTAGGCGGGGATGTAGAGCAAGGTGCTCGAACCTCGAAACAAATCTCGTTGTTTGCGATTGCTCCCATTGTCTCTCTAACTCTCTCTCTCTCTCTTATAATTGTGCAAAGCATCATACTCATCATCATCATACTTGCTTGTGTTGAGCATTGATTCATTCATATCTTATACATTGCTTGTGTTGCCTTGCATCTTTTATATTGTAATTCATTCTTATATGCTTGACTTGATTGTGTGTATTTCATATTGCTTGGATTGTTTGTGTGTGTGTGCCTAACTTATACTCATCCAACAAGAGCTTCACATAGCACCTCAACCCATTTCAAGGGGAATCAAGAGGAGTTAGTCCAGAGCCTCGCAAGGGGAATTCGGCTACACTTGGTGGATTGTATTAAGTGTGTTGCTAGATTTGCATTAGCTTCCGCATTTAGCGCACTTAGTTTGCATTTAGTTTCTTAGATTAGCACTTATACCTATTCACCCCCCCCTAGGTGTTTTTCACATTTTCTTTTAAAACAAGATCCATTCTTTTGTAATAGAATCAATTTTGTTTTTCAAAACAAGGTTATCTTTTAAAACAAAATCCAATTTAGAAGATAAAACCTCATTGTTTTTCACAACATCATTACAATCATTTTTGTTTTTCAAAATCTCAATCTCATCAAGGGCAAGGTCTAGTTGAGATCTTAGTGAGTCACGTTCACTAGTGATCTCTTCCTTCTCTTGCAAAACTGATTCAAAATTAGAACACAAATCTTTTAATTCATTTTTGAAAACAAGGTTGTCCTCTTTCAAAAGATTGTGTTTTTCCAATAAATTTTCAAGCTTTTGAGCAAGTTCCAAATTTAAAGTTTGAACTTCAAAACAACCATGGCAATAGGAACTAGAGCTATTATCTAATTGAGAATCTGATTGTACCTCAAGGGAGTTATTCCCTTGGACCATGAGGCAACGCTCTTCGGACTTTTCTCTCATAGATCTCCTCATCTTGTTGATAATCCTTGGAAGCTCGGGAGACGTCAATAAGCTCCAAACTGCAAAAGCCGAGTCATAATGATCAAAACACCGATAAAAGATGTTCACTAAGAGATGCTCTAAGTGCTCTAAGTGCTAATGCATTAGCCTTTTTATGCTTGCTACTATTAGGGAATGATTCCATAGTGGAGGCTTGATAAACTAGATGTCCTAGTCTTTTTAAATGGCTACTCATATTGGCCTTCCAAACATATGGTCAAACATAGGAGGGCTATCCATGAGTACAAAACTAAATGAGTGCAAATTAACAATGCAAATGAAGATTAGCAAACCAAGATCTCACTCCTAGGTGGTTAAACCTAAATATCAGGAGCGCTAGCTCTGATACCAATTGAAAGATCACCTAGAGGGGGGTGAATAGGTGATTATGCTAATCTAGTCAACTCAATTTGGAATTTAAAAACTTAATGCAATACACTCAAGTGCAATCAACAAATGATGCACACACAACCAAGCCAAGCAAATATGAATGCACAGTATGAAAAGTTGCAAGGCACAAAGTAAAGAGAGAGATAGAGAGAGTCAATGGATCAAGCGCAAACAACAAGATATGTTACGAGGTTCGAGCACCCAGCTCTACATCCCCGCCTTCGACACACGAAGGATTTCTAATCCACTAGCTAGTCACAAAGAACTCTCACAAGGAGTACCCAACTCCTCTCTTTACAACCACAACCTCCTCCTTGAGGCAAGCTCCAATCCAACAAAACAATCACCTCATAACTTGAGGGATTAGCACAAAGCAAACACAAGGATCACCTCACAACTTGAGGGATACAACCCAATTGCACAACTTCCTCAACACAATGAGGGCAAGGCACAAAGCAAAGATTGGGTTTTTAACTTGGTGGTCTAAACAACAACCACAAACAACTTCTTTCTCCCACACAAAGATCCTATAGAAAAGATAGTAGATTTTAGCTCAAGTGTGGAGAAAACCAATGGGATGGAAATCAAAAATCACAAAGAAAATCCTTGGGAAAAACTGAAACCAAGATATAGAAGATGAATCAAACTCTTTTTCCCAAAAACCCTTTTCTTTGAATTTCCAAACCCTAACAAAAACACCAAAAAGATTGTTCAATTTGAATCCAAAACTTCTTTTGATTGCTGTGAAAACACCAGAGAGTAGGAAAAAATTCGCACAAAAAATCTTGGAGAAAAACTCTTTCCAATGGGGTATTTATAGACCCCAGAAAAATATAGCCGTTGGCAGCAGAAATGCCAGAAATACACTGCCGGTCGACCGTCCAACGGTCAATTTTGTCCGTTGGCAGCTACCGGTCGACCGCCCCGATCGACCCAAACAAACAGAGAGCTCTGCTCTCTGACCCGGTCGACCCGGACGGTCGACCGTTCAAAGTCTGCCAAACGTGCACAATTCTATGCACGTCGGTCGACCGACCCGTCGACCGACTTCAGTCAAGTCGACTTGGTCAGAAGACTAGTCGACTGGTGAAGCCTGGAACAGAAAACTAAGTTAGAAACATGTTAAAAATTCTTTTATCTTTTCTAAAAATCACCAAAAATAGTTTTATCATTTTGCATTGATATATAACATGTGGTAAAAAGTTTAGCTCAAATATCAATCAATATGAACTATTTTTGTGTCTAATCATTTTTACCAAAAACCAAAAACTGTATTTTCTAAAACTTGGATTTTGAATAGAAAATACGTTTTGTCCAAAACTCTTCCAAATACAAAAACATGATATTAAACAACATTTAGGCATGATGTATATGGATATAATCCAATATACATGAAACAAATACATATCATAGTTTTTGTCCTTAATTCCAAAAAATGTTTTGTCAAAAATACCGAAACATAAAACACATGAATAAGTAAGTCAAAACTAAGTTTAGGAAATTAAAGCATGCATGTATATAGAACAAATCATATATACATTAAATCATGTAAACTTGTTTTGATCTATCTATTCATGAAAACCAAGATCGGTTAAACCTAAAACCGAAAAACCAAAAACCAATATTCAAAACATGAAACGTGTGTGTTGTGAACTTGAGCATTATCATACTATTCTAATCTTTACAAATTTGGATCTAAACACAAAACTAAATTATGGTACCGATGTCTTCTTGTAGAGCGCAATCTCTAAGCCGACTCGAACCAAAACTCTTTGATCCACCGAGCAAGTGCTATATATGATCTTTGACGCTCGGGCTCTTGAATCAACTTGTGAAAGCTTCCAAATCATCTTGTTGAAGTTAATCACCAACTAATAACTTGATTAATGATCTGAAACTTAAAATCACAAGATTATTAGTACTCATAACTACATGAGTTAATCATCATCAAAACTAGGGTGGAAGGCCTTTGGTCCAACATCTCTCTCTCACTTGTGTTTATATATTTTACTTGCTTTTATTATTTACATCTCTATATGCTTGATATTCCTTTGCACTCAATTGATATATATATATATATATATATATATATATATATATATATAATATAATATATATATATATATATATATGTTTGTGTTGTTTGTGAATATATATATATATGTTTGTGTTGTTTGTGTGCTCACATTTATATTTAATCAAGAGAGTCATAGTGGCACCTCAACTCTTAATCTAGAGAAATCTTGAGGAGATAGTCCAGAGCCCTTCACCGGGAATTCGGCTATACTCTTTGGTTATACTTGACGTGTTAGCCTAATAGTTTTTAGATCGCATGAATAGTTTTTAATTCCGCATTGTTTGCATTAGATTAGCTAGTCATCTATTCACTCCCCTCTAAGTGACCTACAAAACTGCTATTGCTCTGTATCTTTTGACTCTATGGTGATGCATTGTGATAATCAGGCGGCTATGTATATTTTCAACAACCCTATATTTCATGAGAGGACAAAGCACATCAAAGTTGATTGTCACTTCATTTGGTATATGGTCATGGCTAAGTGGATTGTTACCTCTTGTGTACTTCTAGAGCACAACTAGGTTGTATATTTACCAAACCTATGATTTCAAAACTGTTTTTGACTTTATGTAACAAGCTGGGTATGTTAAGTGGGTATTCAAGGCCACTAAATATCCAACCAATTAAGTTGCTCGTTGCGGATATGTGGGTATAAAAAACATGCTTGGACAACCTAGACTTTGAGTCAGAAGTATCTAAGTCTCTTGTTGTGGGAATAGAGGACACAAGTGCAAATAAGTTGGCCACACGCGGGGGTGATGCCGCATGTAAGTCGCATGTCATGCTTAGGGGGAGATGCCCTCTAAATGTACCACACACTTGAAGATGGCGAAAAAGAGGCTTGAGATAGTTGAGCATCACTTCAACTCGACCCCCTAGGTTCACACGTCGAGTAGATTACACTACGTTCCCTGCATCATCAGGTCAAGTAGACTACACTCTCTACAACATCAGGTCGAGTAGAATACATTTCTTGCATTGCCAACTTGAGTAACTTGAAATTGCAGGGGAAATTGATGATATTTGTTCTTTGATAAAAGGGCACAAATTTTGTGTGGGTGTGGGTGGTTTTTTTTTGTTGTTGGGTTTGGGTGGGGGGTTCAATAAGGATCTGGGGTGGTATCGAAGCTAAGAAAAGTAAATATCAGATAACACTAGTATCAAACCTAAGCTATTCAGGCTTTTACACTTTTCTGTTTAACAAGCTTACGTTGGGAAGTCTCTCAAATTGACTTCTAAGTATCTCTTATTTTATATAAATAGGATTTCAAAGCTTCACCGAAAGAGAATTTTCATCACAAGAGATATTTTCTCATTAAGTTTACATTTAAGTGTTAATTATTTTTCAATGTTCTCTAAGACTTAATACTTGAGCGTCAATGCAATACTTGATTGTTTTGTAAAATTTTAGACGACTCTAAAGTTTCTAAGATATCTTTCGTTGAGTTCTAACCTTAAGATAAATTTAATAAATCATACACATTGGGGTAGAAGCCAATAGAAACAATGTAGGCTAGTGGGTGTAACAAGTGTGAGAAGGGGACATGTGGGCCCCCCGTTGTAATTACTCTTGACCTAGAGTGGCGAGCAACGAATTGTGTTTATTAGGCAATCCGCGCATGTCCGTTTCCTTTCCTAGGGGTGGTTTGGTTTGTTTACGGTTTTTTTTTTTTTTTTCTCCTCTCTGTCCTCCTTTTGGCGGGGGATGTGAAAAGGACGGGCCAAAATGGTGGTGAGAGTTGAACAGGAGCATGTGATTCTTGGGAATTTTGCGGTTGTGGTCCCACCTGCATTCGAAAAGTGTGTGAATCTCTATATTTGGCACATGAGAAAGAGTTCGAGATAAAATTCATTCCGTTGAAGTTAATCTATATTATTTAAAATAATTAAAATTTTAAAATTAAATATTTTGAATAATTTTTGTACATTCATCAAGTAGACATAAAATAAATAGCTTAAATAGTGAATTAGTTTAACGGTGTATAATATTTGAAACCTAATAAAAATTAGAGTGTGTGATTTTTTTTAAATGTTTAGATCATGATAAAATGATCGGATCGACAGTTTATATATCTAAAATCATAGATCTAAGTAAAATGCTATTTTCAGCTGTCCATTTTGTTCCAACTTGATTGATAGAAAAAAAAGATTCAAAACACTTGATTTTTGATCTTTAATTACTTAAAACAATATAAATCAAGTTCAACAGATTAAATTTTGTATTTGAATGTCATCAAATTGAGTTTGACTGTGAAACATTTGGGCTCGAAACCTTCCGCATGTACCCACGTCTATCTCTCTATATATATACCGGGCGCACAATAAGTTTCGTGTGAACAATGAGCACCACGTGGATGATTCGAACCGTTCATCTTGATTTACATACTCAAATTATGTTAACAATGAAAATCACGAGATTCTATGGCTTTTTACCCATGCATTAAGCGATAACACAACATATATTAGCCGTACGAAAAAGATGTCATTTGCTGCATAGGCAAAAAGTTCGGAATCGAGTGAATTTTCATTATTAACCTAATTTGAGTCTGTAAATCAAAATTAACGGTTCAGATCATTCATAGGATAAGTCATCATAGAGTTCACGTATACGAAACTTATTTTGCACCCCCACAAAAAGAAAAGAAGAAGTGAAGGGAACAAACCATCCGAAGAGCAGTCAAAAAGCACCCTCACTTACTAGGGCTGACGTCACATGAACGTGGCTCCACGTTATTAACAAATAAAGACATATTGAGATTGGTGGTGGTTCCGGGTTGGCCGAAAGTTCGGTTACAATTTTCCCTCTCTTTTCAAAGTCACTGAAGAGAGAAACGGACGACGCGGAGACTGCGGATGCAGAGGGATTAGTTTTAGGTCGAGTCACTTCTGTCCCCTTGCTTGCCACCGAAGGGCCACGCTCTGGCTTCTCTCCACCAGCATGACACGTTCCTTCCCTCTTCTCTTTTTTATATTTTAGCTTTGCTTAGGGCTACGTTTCTTTTCTTTAAAAAATATTATTGTTCTTATCTTTCATTTATTCCTCCTGTGTGAATAATATTGTGATCAGCTGTCCAGGTTCTGAGATATAACTTCACATATTTATACTCCTTGGCACTTTACAAAATTACTGCTACGTGAAGTTGGGATCGATGTCCGAAAAGGTACAGCTCGCGCGTTCTACGAGGGTACCTCACATTCACATGTGCTGCATCTCAATCAGGTCCTTCACTCTTCGAGGCTAAAACTTCCCTAGTAAGCTAGAGATAAGTTGCAGGTTGAAGGGGGTCCAATTGAATGAAGATCTAGCCAGTGAGTTCTGGTTCAGGCCGAAGAAAGCCTTTGGAGCAGGATCAAGACATGATCTCAGAGCTTATTTCAGGAGTTTGGTAACTGTGAAAGCATATGATCTACTGACATATTTATCATTAAAAAACATATTACATGAAGAAGAAAAACATAAAAAAAATAACATGTGCTTTCAGTCAAATCAACTCTACCGGGCTTTTGATACGAGCCAATGCATGAGGACTTAAAATAAATCTATTTAAAACTTTGTAATTTAGTTAATTTACACAATTTTTTTTAGTTTTAACATTAATTTCTTTAGAATTTCGTATAGACAACTAATAATTCTAATTTTTTTTTGTGATTCATGTTTTTTAATTAAATTATAGCATTTAATAGTAAAATTTAAAATCAATATTATAAAAAAATATAATGACAAGACATAACACGATGCATCAAAGTACTAACTCTCGGCGGTAATATAATAAATTTGAGTATTTATGACAATTATTTTTAAGAGATGTAAAGTTCTGTTAGGGCATTACAACAGTGAAGGACGAGGTGTTCACTTTCCTCACCATAGCCAAGATTTTTTCTCACTATTATAAACAATTAGAGACATGACCAGATAGCCCAAATCAAACCGCAGCTTTTCTGACATTTTTTTTTTCTGGTTTTACCACGCAGTAGATAAATTTATAGATCCCTTGTCCATTGGGTAAAAAGCCAATGGAAACTATCTATTCTTATATTAGTATTGTGAGCTTAAATTTCTTCACCATGATCCAAATATTCTTCAAGCAAAAAGGACAAAGCCCCAGCCGAATCCAATCCTTCATCATGTGTACTCAATTCTTGTAGTACCATTTCAAGAATGGGGACCTGCCTAACCTCAAGCTTTGCTCGAGATAAGAAACTAGTAGAAACATTTGAACTTGCAACTTACCAAATATTCTAGATGATTAAGCATGAGAGGCAATGATTCATTAAGCTGAAGATTTGGCTTTGGTCGGGATCCCAAGTAAGCAAAGTCAAGATCAATTGACATTTGTCTATTTAGCTCCCTACTTGATAATTCCAAGCTCAATTGATGATTTTCTTTGTGATGATCAGTTCGTCTGCCAAACAAATGAACACATACTCTCAATCCAATGCATGTTCAATGTCACTTTTAATTAATTACTCGTTATGATGAAAAGATTCCGATAACATTTAGGTAACGGCTCACTCTCATGTGCTAGCTAAGCTAGGCTTTTGATTGCCCCCTTACTTTGTACTCCTAGTTGATTTTAGAAAGTTGGACTAAAATTTGAGAAGAATCAATTGCACATGCATAAGCAGAAGCTTCCTCTCCCTTCTCAATTAAATTGTAGATTAATTGGATGAGCACTGCATATTTTCCATTCACTCCAACTTTATCTTGTGACTCTTGTCCCTTGCTAAGGTTCTCACCAGTGGAATAAAATTGTAGAAGTGATTGATGGGTACATCATAATTTGTTAACTTTAGAAAGTTAGAATAAAGCTTTGAGAGAATATTCATATTTTATATCCATAGAAGTTGTTTCTACTTCCTCCTTCCCTTTCTTTTAAGGCTATGGGGATTGAACTGATGCGCATGGCATGTTATTTTATTCTCATCTGCTTCATCTTGGACCATTAAGCAAGCCAAAAAAAAAAAAGGAAAGAAAGAAAAAAAACTAATAGCACCAAAAAGAGAGAAGATAAATTTGCTTCATCCTGTGAGTACTCTTGTCACTTTCCATGGCACCAATAACATTTGGTAAAGTGGTTGATATATAAAGATTTTTCTAATAACCATTACTAGTCTAGAGGTTACTAGCTAAATATTATTTTATGAATGTGTAGTGCTCAAAATTTGACCTGCATCAGTATGATGACATGTGTCCTATCTACCAAGTGTTTCCCTCGAGAAATCCATAACTCTCATAGTCTATGCCGGACCCTCCGTCATTTCTAGCCATCCCAGAGCTACCCTTCTTCCCGAAGATGTTCTCGATTCGGAGCCGCGTACCACCATTATGAGATCTCTTGTTGTGCCTACGACAACAACCTGATGAGGATCTCCTTGATCTCAAACACCGAGAACAATCACAACCAGCACAAAAACAATCATCAGAAGAAGAACATGCGCAAACAAACAATGTAACGAGGTTCGGCCTCAATGCCTACGTCCTCAGGGCAATCCAGAAGAGAGATTAATTGATAGGAAGATGATTACAATTGCTAGCAGCCTCTTTGAATGTAAGAGAGCTCTACCTTTCAGATTCTTCTGATACAAAACCATAGAAACCAATAGCAGCCCTTAAATACAACAGGTTTCCAAACCTGCAAATCGCAGCCCGCCCCGCTTGTCGGTCGACCGCACGGTCGACCGACCTCTTCCACCGGTCGACCGGTCGGTCGACTGAGTACCCAACAATTGTTGGGATTTTGGGTCGAACAAATAGTCCCACACGGCTAAACATGGGGATGGTCTTGGGAATTGGTCTTGGGAATATAAGGATTTGGGCAACTCCACCTAAAAGGCTAGTCTTTTGGGATGAAGCCCCGAGTCCTTCAAGTGGTATCAGAGCCATGCCCCGAACTTAGTTGTGTGTGCGGGTGATGTTCGACGATGTAGATTCCCCAATGGCGTAAAGGCGCAATGGGTCTGCCCACCCCACTGGCGCAAAAAGGCGCAATAGGCCCCTGTGAAGCTAATGTTTGGCTCTCGAGAAATTTGGCAGTGGTGCTCCTTTGCAATGGGCGTGCCGGCTGCTACCACGCGGTGTAGAGGAGTGACCGACGGCAGTTGGTACTTCGCATAAGGCGTGCGGCTCCCACGCAGTGAAGAGTTGGATCTCGATGGAGCATTTGATCTTCTAGTGTGAAGATAGTTGAGCTTGCAAGGGAGACTCTTTGTTCGAGGGGGGGATTGTTGGGATTTTGGGTCGAACAAATAGTCCCACATCGGCTAGACATGGGATGGTCTTGGGAATATAAGGATTTGGGCAACTCCACCTAAAAGGCTAGTCTTTTGGGATGAAGCCCCGAGTCCTTCATCTCTACCTCTCCTAGGCCTTTACAACTCCGAGGTCTTCTCCGTCCCCAGGTCCCAGCTCCAAACTTGAAGCTCCAACAACAGATTATTCATGATCTCAGCCGATACTTATGCAACTCCTTTCTCTATGTTCATAACGTATAACGCCTCTATCAGTGCAGTCAATTATGAACAGTGACAGATTTCCAGGCATTCAATTCTAACCGACCAGCACTAATAATCACAGTCATTACAACAAATCTAACATGAGCAGATCGTATGGCAACTGCAATCCCTCAATCGTAACTACACGCCAGCATCCACATTATGTATATATAGTCCTTCTTCTCCTAGAGAAAGGGATCACTTCCTTAATTCTCAGAACACACACGCGGCATCACCGCACCAGGCAGTTATCTTTTGCCAGTTCTTCCTACCATGTTTGCATTTATCCTCTGCACAATACCGACATCCACTGCCCCAGCTGTTATCCACTGTCGGTCTTTCCTTTTAATTCTACTTATTGATTCTCATACCCGATGGTCTTAGGCCGGTACCACACCGATACTCCTAACCTGAAATGTATCTTTTCCTGTGTGTGCTCTGACAAATGCCATCTAGAGAGCGCCCAAATTGCTTGCGATGGGTTCAATCCACGGTAAACTAATTTTTATCTATCACAAACTTGTGCTTTCATTAAGATTTGAGTTCACACTCAAGATCACCCTTTATCCAAAACTTGCCTAAAAAAAACCTCTTTCATAGCACTGATAGCCCCGAGAAAACAAATCATCACCTAAAATGGTGTCCCATCAAAGGGCAAAACCAACAAGGCCATTGGGGCCACATTCCCCCGCCTGCCATCAATCAACAACATGCTACCTTGGGTGTGTTTGCCATAAAACACATGTTTGTTGTGTCCACCTCTTCTTCAGATTCACTTTCTGAACCCATGTGGCTTTGAGAGCTTTCTTCTTGAATGGCTTCTTTTGCTTGATTGAAGTAGGTAGGTTATTTCTGAAATCTGGACATTCAGCCATAATGTGTCCGGGTTTCCGACAGTTGAAACAGATGATTTTCTTATCCTCCTTTCCTTGCCATCGTCTCCTATGGTTGTACTTTTCTTTGTTGTATGTTCTTCTTACATTTTTTACAAGGAGAGATAGTTCTTCATCATCATCTTCTTCTTCTTCATCGTCGGAGATGGCGGGAGTAGACTTGAAAGCGATAGTCTTCTTCTTTTGTGGCGTTATTTCTTCTTTTGCCTTTCTCTCCATCATATGAGTCTTAAGGTTGTCGATAAGACCAATGAGCTCCATCTCATCTTTGTCGTTCAACTCCTTCAATGTACTGACTTTGACTTACCAAGACGGTGGAAGTGCACGAATGACCTTCCCGACCTTTTGATCATTGCTGATTCCATCACCTAAAGAGGAAAGACCATTAGTTATTTTAGTAAACTTCATAATCATATCATCAATAGATTCATTTTCATGCATTTTGAATTTTTCATATTGAGATGTATCTTTTCCTGTGTGTGCTCTGACAAGTGCCATCTAGGGAGCGCCCAAATCTCTTGCGATGGGTTCAATCCACGGTAAATCAATTTTTATCTATCACAAACTTGTACTTTCAATAAGATTTGAGTTCACACTCAAGATCACCCCCTTATCTAATGCTTGCCTCAAAAAAACCTCTTTCATAGCGCTGATAGCCTCGAGAAAACAAATCATCCCTCCAAAATGGTGTCCCATCAAAGGGCAAAACCAACAAGGCCATTGGGGCCACAGTCCCCCGCCTGCCGTCAATCAACAACATGCTACCGAAGACACTGACTTCTCCTCACCTCAGGGAAGCAGCCGCCAGCGTCCGACCGATGTCATTATTCGAAGGCCATATCCTTTAGATGCTTGCGGACATGAAGGAGCAGATGAAGGAACAGCAAGCCCAGTCAGATCGCGACCGAGAGCAAGCGTCCCTCGATCACAAAAGAGCCGCCCATGAGAAGGAAGCACTGAAATAGCTCAATGTCCAGCTCCAAGCACAGATCGCTACCCTCGAGAGAACCCAGGAGCAAACATAGCCAGAAAACGAGCTTGGAATTGGAGAGACACAAACCGATGGCCCCATCACAAATCCGAGATGGCCCAGACAAACGTCCCTCTCCATTAAGACTACTCTGATAATGAGGATGATTCCTCTTATTTCCAAGCAGAAGCTTATCACCACCAGAACGAAGAAAAATCAAAGAATCTCTCGGCATCCGAGCTCTCGATCAGTTGATCCGAAGACGGATCAAAGAGGTTGAATTGCAACTCCAAAGCAGACCAATATAAGCTGCGGACAGAGTTCTTGACTCCTCTCTCTCCGAAGAGATTCTGGGGTGCGAGTTCTGGAAGAAGTTTGCAATTCCATCTTTTGACTACTACTCCAAAATGAATATCCCGATTTATCACATCAACTATTTTCGAGACAACATGATAGTCTACTCCTGCAATGATCCGCTCATGTGCCTAGCCTTTCCATCCAGTCTGAAAGATGTGGCCTCAAATTGGTTCTACTCACTGCCGCCACATTCTATCTACAATTTCATGGATGTAAACGAAACGTTCCTCACTCAGTACACCTCTCGCTGGGAGGCTAAGAAGAACAATCACCACATTCTCACCATCAAAATAAGGAAGGATGATAGCCTCAAGTCTCACATCGGTTATTTCTAGCCCAACTGGATAAATTCCCCTATGATGAGGATATCTTTGCATCCATATTCATTAGCGGGCTGCAAGTTTCTCACCCCCTGTACAAGCATCTCTAAAGCACGATGTCACTAGAATGCGTGAGGTTCTATCCCGAACTCAGCCTTACATCTAGTTGGAGGAAGTAATGAAGAGCCCTACCAATCACTCTGCCAAACGCGACAATGATGTAGGAAAGTCAAAGCCACAATATGAAGTTACTACTGGAGTTAGAACCCGAATCAGGGCCAACCCACCTATATAATAAAGGCACTCCCGATTTTTTCACCGAATCCTCTCTGAGCCTCAAGCCGACAAAGCACTTTAGTTCGTTCAGGCTCCCAATTAACAAGGTTTTGAACACCATCAAAGACTAACCATGCGCCCGAGACCAATCCGGTACAACCCTATATCATCGGTAGCAGAAGAGCCCTATTCTTATCACGACAGTAAATGATAAAATACCGTCCATTATTGGAGCCTCCAAAAATACCAGGAAGAGCTCGTCATGTAATAGTCCCAGTATCCATAGATTCTCAATTAACATGAATATCCTTATTAATCAAAAGATTATCATAATCATCTATAATTTCTTAAAAATTTCTATAGCATCTCCTTTGTATTTAATCACTTACCCAAAATACACAATATATCTAAACCAGCCTGCACGACTTATCTCAATCCAAATACATAAATCAACTCAAAGTTTCACCACACAGTCATAATAAGATTTTGGCTTGACATTGCCTACTTATTATTAAGTCCATAGAGTAGATAAATCTCTCTACTAATATCTACCATAATATGTGCTCGAGAGTACCCCGCTTGACATCCACAACATAACTCAGAATTACTATATCTCTAACTTAATCATAGTCATTACAAACTACCTCCTATTTACAAAAATATATCTAACAAGAATAATACATGCTACATGTATATATCACTAAAGTTATGGGTATGTATAATAAAATCTTTCAAAGTAATAACACGTAACTATATCTGTAACAAGTTTACTATTAATGAAACTTCTCTTCAAAATGCCAAAAGACTAAGTTGGGCCCCCATCTCGCTGTAACCTGAAAACATGAAACTGGGAGGGAGTGAGCTAGACTACTCAGTGAGGAGAAAAAAGGAGATTAAGAAATGATATACTTGTCGAAATAAAAGAAAACATGTTATTCTTCAAATGGCAATGTGAATATGGATAAAGAGAAGAAATAATTATATCAAGGTAAACATTCAACCCAACTATCTCTATGGTTGGCAAAATGACCGACTCCTTCAGTCAGTGACTCTATAACTTAAATCTCTACACTGTAATTTACAAGGTTTATGAGTTGTATTGAATACTCTACTTTAGTGTCTTAGTTTATTAATGGATTCATTTCATGTGTACATAATCCATACACTATATACGATGATGCACAAATCATAATAAGTTAATCTAGATAATATATATCACAAAACATGCTTGTATATTGTATATCATATCACCCTTCAAGTGTTTCATGGGTTAACTCATACACTATCACCAATCATATAATATTTTATTACCTCCTATAATAAGGTAGAGTTTCACAGTCCTGCATAAAGAACAAGTATGCAATATTATTCATTTTGAATAAGCAAATCTTACTTTATGTTACACGGCCCGTCTCATACCCCGTCTTCACACCTATCAGCTCTCGCTGGCCCCTTCCTTTAATATATATTATATATATAAAATAACAACACCGTTTACCTCCTTCTACCGGCTCCTACCGGCCCCTCCCTTCAAATATATAAAAATATAGAAACACACAACATGTACGTGCAATTTCTACTTGCAAGCTAAAATATTACAAACCATCATGTTCACATATTTTTGAGCTTATTTAACAGTGAGTTCAACTTACCCGGTCTTTTACTTTAATTTTCAAACTTGCACCACACATATACCATTAATTTTATCCAAATATGATCAACATCACAATTAACAAACATACTCAACATGTACACACACGATGCATGCACACAGGTTATACGTATGGAATCAATTATCAATCTTCTTCTAATTATACAACATACTACAATCATGTATATAATCATATATCAACAACTATATCAATCACTAACAGTAATAATCTATTAATTATCTCAAATCCATAGATTATTAAGGTAATTCTTGTGGGATCGCTACAACTCTTTATAGCCACATGGATTAATATACAAGATGTGTATTACCATTAATATATATGTAACATTAATTTTATATATCATTTGTTATGCCAACAGGAAGTAACTTTTCTTGGCTTATTGTTCTCTCCATTTATTAATTTGGTTCCCAACATCATATTTGTAAAATTTATTGTAAACCAATTCGAAAAGTTATATTATTTTAGTCAATTTTTCTGTGACCACTCTCTTACAATCAAAGTGGTGAAGCTTCTTTTTTACCTTATAAAACTATATATGCTATATATAATATGTGTACTTTTTATATAATGTTCAAGTGCGTTTGAATTTGTTCATAGGAACTAGAATAACCTGAATCATCACAGTTATCGACTAACCCATGGTGTGTTGCAAGACATCACCTACATTTATACTTCTTAATGGTGTAACCAACTACTTAACTTTAATTCTTGTGTGTGTCTTATATATACATATACATTTATCGGTTTAGTGTCACACTACTAATGATACTCTATTCAATTATCAGTCTTCCTAAATATTCCATCTCTATTAATTGACCCATTAATCTATGATTGTAATAATGATTTAACTCCACAGTAGTTATACCAGTTTGCTGCCCTTTCTAATTGAAGCTTAATTCCTTCTAAATCTAACATAGTTTTATATATCATCTAAGTATCACAGAAGGATTTAGTACCTGACATGTGAGACTAGCTCATAGGCTCACTTACAGTATTTATCATAGGCTTGATGTATGTGCACTAAATAAGTTTGAAATTCATGCCTCCACAAAGAACTTCAAGTCATCTCCTTACCACTGGAAGCTACTTGAAGGAAAATAGGCTATAAGACTTGATACAAGGTATCCTAGCTTAAAGGAAAGGGAGCTCCTTTACTTAATAAACATGATATAGAATATCAAATACAAGTGGGTGGATACATGCACTATTCATGAAAATATAATTAGTCACTAGACGATTTTCGCTTTTTGAAGCAGAGGATGCGAAATGTTATAAATTTAACATGACAAGGCCCAAGAGAAAAGTATTATACTAATACCATTTCAATAGGAATAGGATTTCATTTACAGCATCTGCTGGTCAGGACCCAGATGGAGAAAAGTATCTAATAATGAAGTCTATAAGACAAAATTTGAGTATTTATACAGAATCCTTCGAGGAAATTCCGAAGATAATAATGAATGAGCACTAATCGTAATCTTTAATCCTTTAGAGGAATATTCGAAAGAAAAAAATAGATATAGATGGGGCCAAACTTTCTATATTAGAGGAACTTGAATTATTGATTTAAGCTTTTACATATTCCTATTTTAAGGCACTCAATAGGATTATTCAGATTGTTACCAAAACAAGTAAGGAATCGATGAATGCTATATCGCCACAAGAACATAAGTCTTATAGACCATGGAATGTTCCAAGTCAACCCTCTATATGTAGATGGTAGCTTAGTAGGGAGTTCTGAGCGATTTAAAGTACGAAGGAAGGCTATGAAATATCTTATTATTTTAATATTTCAAATCCTTTGTCTCAATTTCTTGACTTGTTAATTTATAGTTCAGTGTCACTCTTCACTTCAATGTCTTGATCCTTTCAATAGATCTAGAACTCAATTAAGAGCTCGCATGAAATCTCTTAGTCAAGAGCAACGTGTGCAATTTTCTTGCATGATTGGTTATATAACCCATATCCATCGAAATTTACTTGCATAACCTATATTTGACTCCTAGTTATACGATTAGCATATTTTCAAGTATCTTAATCCCAATTACAACGTATTATACTTGGCGTAAGTCTTCTTATTTTTGTTGACAGTAACTTGATCGTAACTCACATATGCTTAGCTTCTCAGTAGAAAACAATTTTCTATAATGGTACTAGATCAAGGTTCACACCTTACTATTAAATTCTAGATTCATGGATTGTATAAATCAACTCTGGTAACAATCCCTCAATCTGTTTATAGTGCTTTGACAAAATCCTTATCATATACATCAAACGAAACATGACATGATCCACTGAAAGGTAGACTCTTATGGCTTCTTATATCTTTTAGGCATATATCACATACTATAAGTAGTTTGATTTAGCAGAGATCATTAGTCATGAACTTATTACTTATATATATTTTGTGGCTCAGTCTTTCCAGATAACTAACGGAGTTCTTATTATAACTTTTATTCTACATATTGGAATAGAACGAGGAAAGATTTATTAGAAACTAGACTTTACTATCTTTCCAATGATATATTATATGATAGGTTTTAATTAATTAAACTACTCCAAATATTCAGAAACACATCAGCTATGAACGAGTTCTGTAGCACGACAATTTCGACCAACATGCAATATTTCAGTCATAATTTAAGGTACAGGTATCCAATAAGGACATGGTATGAACGTTGAAAAGTAAACTCGATTTTTTTTCTAACGGTATATAACATGATACCATTTAGCCCCAACACACTGGTGAACTGAGCCCAATTTTACAAGTTATGATGTTTAATAGATTTCTTTACCTATATGGAAGATCCACAATTTTATTCAAAATGATTGTTTTGTTTAGAAATTTTTACAAGAAAAAATAGGGAAACATAGATTGAAGACTCCCTTAAATGATATACGTTGATCATTATATATTCATGAAAAATTTTCTGAAATTTCAAAATTAACAAATAAACTTGGATTAAGATAAGATCTCCCTGACCTATAGATTTCTTCCTCTTCTTCGTGACTGTCAAACCTCCTTGCGGCCGGTGCCATGACCAAGAGAGATACAGAGAGAGAGGAATAGTGAGAGGTGGAGAGGTTGGGAGAGAAAGAGATTGAAGAGATCTCAATTTTGAGGGGTTTTAGGGCTTGCCATGGAGATTTCTCCTTTAGGGAGAAGATGAAGATGTGGAACTCTCATTAGATTCTTTTAAGATCCATACCCATCTAATTTTATAAGTATACCATGCCCATTTCATCCAAGTATCCAATTCGCAAATCAAGAAGATCTAGGCCCTTGATCTCCCCTCCTATGCACACCTACTCTCTCTACTAACAAAAAATATAAAAAAATTCTCATGGTTGTGTTTTCTTGATAAATTCACATGTTTCATGTATAATATATGTATATCTATACAATAAATTACTATATGCACAATAACTATGATGTATGTATATTCATACATACCACTCAAAAATCTCAAAATTATTGAAATTAATTACATACCCAATTAATTAATATCAAAGTTTTTTTTCTCATATTCTATATTTTTAATATCCTAAGATTTATATTATTAAATTGGGGTTAATAATCTGGGGTGTTATAGTTCTACCCCCTTACAAAAGTTTCGTCCTCGAAACTTGCTACCTGAAATGAGTAAGTATAAAGTTTTCACATTTCTCCTGCATATCATAAAATCTCTCTTTGATGCAATATCTTTCTCGATCATTTATCTCAAGATTCATTATCTCTTGATCAATTCTATACTATGTCCTTATGATCCGAATTAATCTTGATTCGCTTGATATTTTAATCATTTTCTTACTTTAGTGTCCCATACCATTGGCAGCTCGTACTAAGGACCCACACCCCGAGCAGAGCACATTCAAATTATAGTATGTGGTACCATAACCCAAATATAAGGCAGTGGCCAAATATCTCGCGCTTCGGGATTAATCATAAGCGTAAGAACTCCTACCTACCCTCTTAAACCAACCATATCAAATAACTTTTACACATATATACAGAACATAACCATGCATATTAATTATAATACTCAGCCCTACCAATCCAACCCTTTTTCTCCTATAATCATTCTAAGTCTGTCCTCATTCTATATCCTGCGCTTTGATACCAACTGTAATAGTTCCAGCATCCATAGATTCTCAATTAACATAAACATCCTTATTAATTAAAAGATTATCATAATCATCTATAATTTCTTAAAAATTTCTACAACATCTTCTTTGTATTTAATCACTTACCCCAAATGCACAGTATATCTAAACCATCCTGCACAGCTTTTCTCAATCCAAATACATAAATAAACTCAAAGTTTCACTTCACAGTCATAATAAGATTTCGGCTTGACATCGCCTACTTATCATTAAGTCAATAGAGTAGATAAATCTCACTACTAATGTCCACCGTAATATATGTTCGAGAGTACCCCTCGCGGCATCCACAACATAACTCAGAATTATTATATTTTCAACTTAATCATAGTCATTACAAACTACCTTCTCTTTACAAAAATATATCTAATAAGAATAATACATGCTACATGTATATATCACTAAAGTTATGGGTATGTATAACAAAATCTTTCAAAGTAATAACACGTAACTATATCTGTAACAATTTTACTAGTAATGAAACTTCTCTTCAAAATGCCCAAAGCCTAAGTTGGGACCCCATTTCGCTGCAATTTGAAAATATGAAACTGGAAGGGAGTAAGCTTGACAGCTCAGTGAGGAGAAAAAAAAAGAGATTAAAGAATGATATACTTGTCAAAATAAAAAGAAACATGTTATTCTTCAAATGGCAATGTGAATATGGATAAAGAGAAGAAATAATTATATCAAGGTAAAATTCAACCCAACTATCTCTATGGTTGGCAAAATAACCTGACTCTTTCATTCAATGACTCTATAACTCAAATCTTTGCAGTGTAATTTGCAAGGTTTATGAGTTGTATCAAATATTCTATTTTAGTGACTTAGTTTATTAATGGATTAATTTCATGTGTACATAATCTATACATTATATACGATGCTGCTCAAATCATAATTACTTAATCAGATAATTTACATATATCACAAAACAAGCTTATATATTGTATATAATATCACCCTTCAAGTGCTTCATAGGTTAACTAATTGGTCGCTAATGTTGCAATTTAATATCTTATTTCCATACTTATTATAGAATAAAATCTATAAATGTTTAATTTATTTGCAGGCCCATTCCTTAAGGAGATGAAGAGAAATGAGCCCAAAAGCCCACCAAAATTCTGAATTAAATCAGAATTAATTCGAGCTCACTGAATCAGGGCAAAATCAAGAGGTTGAAAACCGATTGAGAAGAATCCTCTCAGAATCGATCGGTTAAAGCCAAAAATCAAAGGCCATTTCGTCACAATCCTGGACTCAAACGAGAAAACCAACTGAAGATAAAAGCAGAACGTGAAACCGGGGAGACCCACCAACAGGGTGTGGCACCTGGCCACACCCTAGCCGCGGAAACGCGGCCAAAGCCGCGTTTTCGCAGCTTGGTTGGAAAGTTAGGGGAGCGTTTGCTCCCCCGATCTCCTCGGGATCCTGAACGTTGGGGTTTTGCCTATAAAAGGCCAGTATTTGCACTGAAAATGGGACGATCATGCAGAGATAGAATTTAGACTAGTTTTTCATTTTGTAGTTTAGGTTTTTATTTTCTTTTTATGTAATTTGTATGTAAGCTTAGGTTAGATGAAGATTCATGTAAGTAAGAGAGAGAGGCTGATGTTGAGAGTGACACCGATGTACCCTCCTCCTTTCTTCCATTGTTTCTGTAAGTAATAAAGGTAAAATCTTCTTTTTATGTTCGTATTTTCTTTTGTTTCTTTCTTCCTCTTTCTATTTTACCTCCTTTGTTTTTGTTGAGTTTGCAAGTGAAGCCAGAAGCATAAGTATAACGATGCTTTGTGAGTGCCAACGATATTTCATGAAGACGTTCTCCTCTTCAAGATTCGTATCACTTCATCCTTGCAAGGCTTGATGATATAATGCGAACAGGGACTGAGCTCGATCTTATGACCTATGCGTTGAACGCCTCCGAATGCAAGGTAGAACATGTAAAGGTTTCCAGGTAAGTCATCAATCAAACTAGGTACGTATTTCTTCACTCTTCTTTCTTTCTTTTCTTTTATTTCTTTAGTATAGATCACCACCTCTTCCAAATCATTCTTTTTCGACTCATTTGTACATAGTCGCTTTCTTTCCCCTTTCTTTGTAAATAGTCATTCTCCATTTCTCTCCACCTTCTTCATCTCTCATTTTCTTTCTAACTTTAACATAAATTGTTTTCATTTATCATTTCTTTAAACAAAGAAGAATCTCCATTTTATCTTCATTAAGATTTCAATAAAGAAATGTAAACGCTTCTATCGCAAAACCCTCCTTGTGGATCACGACCCGCATAGCCACTTGCTATAGCGGTAAGAATTGAGCACTTGCACATATTTATTCTTAGATCTAAAATTCTGTATTTTGTGTGCAGGTTTTACTTCAATCAAAATTTTGGCGCCGTTGCCAGGGAAGGTAACGGTTTTTATTGAAATCTGATTTTTATTGAAATTTTTTAGAACTAAAACGAATTTTCTTCTCTGTTGCAGGTTATAGGGTAAGCAAAGCAGGAAAAAAGGATTGCAGAAACATATAAGTGGTCTTGGGCCTCTGTTCCAGAAAACAGAGCCCAAGTACCCTCTGAATTGTCGCGTGTTCTCGGCTTTTGCCGCGTTTTCGCGGCAAGGAAGTGAACTACTAACTGTCTTTTTGCAAGGCTGCTTGCTTTGCAAAAATTTTAGTTTTCTGCAACTTTAATTCTTATATGCCATCACATAAACCTGCTAATAAACCAACAGTAAAATACTTATTGAAAAAGATAAAAAATTGATTAGACGTTTGCATTTTTGGCACGTGTCTTTTCAATTCTTTTATTTTACTGTTGAAGAGTGCTGGAGCAAGGTACGTTCGCATTGCATGTAGAATAGGACTCACCTCTTGGTTGATCTTCATTGCTTTGAGTGAATTTTATTTACATATCTTGTACACTTGCACAAACTGATTTTAAGGGCACCACCCATTAACAAGATAAGGTGGGGATTTAATCACCCTTCCTTAGCCCAAAAATCAGATTCCAAGCACTCACTAACCCAAGCTTAACTAAAAATGAGTAGACGTTGGCCCTAGGGACATCTCGGACTCAATTAGGAGATTATCTTAAGGGGGAAAGGTGTTGGAATTTGACTCCTGCAAAATCAGTGTCGAGGAAAGGGATTAAGGGCCGAAAGCCCGAAGGTTGGTGGTTATTTAATTAAGGAACGTCTTTGACGGAAAACCTCCCACCAACCTTACCCTGACCTGGCTGATTAACTTGTGGTCAAAGTTTGCATTAGACCTCCTGTGGACAGTCTAATCAGTTAGGAGTCGTCTAGGTCATAGGTCTACCCTAACTTAGTTAGAATTTTCTCTTTTTATTTATTTGCTTATTTGTTTGTCTTTTCTTTCTTTTTTGTATTCTATTATGTGATATGGCTTATAATAATAATTTTTTCAACTTTAATAATAATCCATATTACACACCGAATTCATTTTCAGATATTACCAACCCGGCATATCATGACTTTAACCAACCTAGTGTGCCGGATTGGTCTTATCTGAATCAATATAACCCATGCCCCCAATCTAATAACTATAATTTCCATAATAATTTCAACTCTTCACCGAGTCAGTGGGGATTCACCTCCCCCGAGCATAATTTTCAACCAACTTGTCCCCCTTATCCACCTAGTCCACAATATCCCCAAGAGTCATACTCAGTTCCACCAGTCCAAAATAGAAAACCATCAATTTTGGAAAGGAGTATGTGTGAGTCCAAACAACAATCACAAAATTTGATGGACTCACAATTTCACTACCACTTCCAAGACAACACTTCATGTGACCTAGATTTTCAAATCTGTGATCCAGTTCAACTTTCTGAATCAATCTTGACTCCTGTTTTGTTACCAAACTTGAGTAATATGTTAGAGTCAGTTTTGATTCCCCCACCTGTCATTCCTGAACATGAATCACCAATATTAAGTCACATTCCATTGTTGAAAAATCAATGTGGACTTGAGTTTCAACTTCTTGACTTGGACACACTTCTTGAACCAGTCTCGACTCCTGAACCTTTACTTGACTTAAGTCACCTTCCTGAGTCGGTATTAGTTCCTATACTTCCTGAGTCCAAGTCAACCGTTCTATCATTTCATACTCCATTTTGGGACGAGGTGGTTGACAAATTTGACTCTGAAATCAGTTATAGAATTTGGAAATTAGATGGGGTCAAGTACTTAATAAAAATCCTTTATGGATTCATCATTTTAATGGGTTATATTAGAGATATTTCGGGTGGGTTCCTCCGAAGCCAACGAAAAGTCGATTGGGTCGCATTTCGTGGACCAATCAGACCACCTCCGGAACCACCACCTTAAGGTAACATTTTCCTTCCCTTTCGTCTTTTTCATGCATCTATGCATTAATTCATACATTGAGGACAATGCATGAGATAGGTGTGGGGGAGGGTCTAACATAACTTAGGTTTTTCTTTTTATTAAAAAGAAAAATATTAACATTTTCTTTACTTTTAAAAAAAACTTTTTGAAAATAGAAACAATATTTTGACATATTTTTTGTAAGAAATTAAGTTAATTTTAAGGAATAGGAAAATCCAAATTAGGATTTTTTATACTTGATCAAAATAAGATTATTTGTTTGATTTTTAGGGTTAGGAAGAAAATTTGTCAAAGTAATTTAGTCTTGATCTTTACCTTGATGAAATATGCACACTTCATACACTTACACACTTAGGGTTCAAAAACAAAGATTCTTATGCCTTATAAAAAAAATATAAAAAATAAATAAATAAATAAACGAACTAATTATTGATTAGCTAGGTGCTTTGGCCTAAGCAAGCCTTAGTATTTATGCGAAAGATAATTAGATAAGTTTGAAAAAAAAAGATAAACAAATCTAATTATTGATTAGCTAGGTGCTTTGGCCTAAGCAAGCCTTAGTATTTATGCGAAAGCTGATTAGATAAGTTTGAAAAAAAAATATAAAACCCTCTGATTAAGCTGGGTATTTGTGCCTAATAAAGCATAAGTATTCACGCCTAAAAGGGGTCCATATAATAAAACCCTTAGTTTTTTGGCCTTATTTGCTCGAGTCCTTAAGTCCTTGGGGTGTTTTCTCACCCGGTGCCCTAAGACCGTTTGGTCTGGGAGTCATCGATTAAAGGCTCGTTACATGGGCAAATTAGAAAGCCTAATAGAACTAAGGAATAATACCACAAAAAAATATATATATTTATTGATAGGTAGTGAAAAATGCATAATTGTCATCATATATGCCATCACATTTGCACATTTATTCATATTATAATGCACATTTATTAATATTTCGTTATTTAATGTGTGCAGGCCTCGAAATATTATTTTAATAAGAAATAAAGCTTAAAGAGCCCAAAAGCCCAGATCCAAGCCCATGTTTGAAGCCCAGGTGAAAAAGCGCAATTACAAGAAGTCAAAATGCAAATACAAGGGCTAAAAATTGCAAATATCAGAGATAAGGGAAGGATAGACTTCTATCCAACCCTAAACACTTGCAGGATGAGGATAAAAGCCCAAGATAAGAAGAAATTTTGTGGAAAGAAGATTTGAAGAAATCTGGATTAAGGGTAACTTGATTACTAAGTTATCTCGAAAATCCAGATTAAAAGGCCAGGATGCAGATTCCAGAAGCAGGCGCCCAAATGGACGGACCAGGAGAGGCCACGCGCCAAAGCGCGTGGCCAGACTTCACCAAATTGCTGCAAACGCGCGGCAAATCCCAGGATTCCGCGGCAGTTTGGATGATCCAGACTACCAGATTTCGTCTGTGATCTTATCCGGGACTCTATCACCTACTGCACTATAAATATCCCCTGCAGTGCAACGTACAGGGCATCCAGAGACGTATTAGGGTTTCTTTAGCCATTTTTCTTTAAATTTCAGCAAATTGAAATCTTTGTTTCAAGCACGGTATGGAGAAGAAGGAGCTTTGTAATTGGAGTTTACTCTCGAATAAAGGTTACCTTTTTGCCACTTAATTTCTGTCATTTAATTTTGCATTTACTTTGTGATTTCTTGAGTTTGGTTTGATCTGTGATTTCTCGATTTTCTTTATTTTCTCTCTTTCTTTATTCTTCTCATATAAAAAAAAAGAAAAGAAAAATAATAAAAAGATGATGAACTAATCTTCCTTTGTGGTTTGCTGAATTCTTAAGCAACCCTAAGCATGTTTGGAGTTGAACAGATTAATAATACTTTTTAGAAACCCTAGGTTTAAAGTAGATTGCTTGAGGACTAAATGGATAATCAGCTTTCTAATCTAGGTTACACTTTTAAATAATTCCTCACCCTTCATATTTAAGAACTTTGACAGCGTAACTTCAAGGTAATGCTTTTCTTCCGCTGTACTTAGATGTTAAGATGAAATCGTGTTGAATGTTCAAAGGTGCGAACTAGTAAGATTCTAAACTCTTTTATTCTTGCTTGCATCTTCGCTAATAAACCTAGGATTAATTTCACATATATTAAGATGATGTTCAATCTCCTTAACTTGCAATAGGGTTGTGGTAGAAAATCAGCAAAACCACATCTTTTACATCATACATATCAAGATCTAATCTATTCTCTCCTATTTTTGAAGATACAGAGGAATCGAGTCGAAAATCTTGCATCGCATCCTTCCCTGAGGATCACGACCCGCTTGAGCCCTTGCTACAGCGGATTCACATTGAGACTAAGAAATCTGAACTTCTTTTTATTCTTTAAAAATCTCAATCAAATTTTGGCGCCGTTGCCGGGGAAGGAACGACACGATTTCCTCGTTCTAATCATTCTTTATTCCTTCTGTTGCAGGTACAGAGAACAGGAAACAAAAACAGAGCAGCAGCAAGGACATACAGCAATCCAGTGCCTCTGCCCTCGAAGGCAGAGCACCTGGACCTACTAATTTGCCGCAGAAACGCGGCAAAAGCCGCAGATCTGCGGCAGTAGTAGTGAACTACTAACCTGCTTTTCTGCAGGTTGCTCTGCATTGCAAAATTCTAATTTCTGCTGTGATATTACTTCTCTGTGATCACTCTGCAACTGCTAATAAAAAACATTAACCTATTTGTTGAAAATAAAAAAAATATTTTTAGACTCTTGCATTTTAGGGCACGTGTCTATTTTAATTTTTTAATTCTGTTGAAGAGTGCTGGCGACAAGGTACGTTTGCATAAGCATATAGATTAGGAAACACTCTTGGTTGTTTACTGCTTTCTTGAGTGATTACTTTTCTACAGCTTTACACGTACACTAATTCATCTTAAGGGCATAACCCATAAAAAAGATAAGGTGGGGATTTCATCACCCTTCCTTGGCCCACAAATCATATCCGTCACACTCACAACCCTAACCTTAAGTAAAATTTGACTAGACGTTGGCCCTAGGTTAACTCGGACTCAATAGGAGATTGACCGAAGGAGGAAAATTGTTCGAAATTAACTCTTGTCAAATCGGTGTCTAGGCAGGGGATTGAGGGCCGAAAGCCCGAAGAATGGTGGTTATTTAATTAAGGAACGTCTCTGACGGAAAACCTCCCACCGGTCTTGCCACCTACCTGGCCGATTAGCTTGTGGTTAACGTCGACAGTAGACCTCCTAAGGACTGTCTAAAGTTAGGAGTCGTCTAGGTCAAGGCTTACCCTAGATTAGGATTTTTGATTGTTTTTCTTTTGATTGATTGGGTGAACTTGTTTGCTGATTGTGCATGCCCGCTTGGTCGAGAGACCCACTTACATCCAGGCTAAGTAGAACTAGTTCACCACCCGAGCTCAAGCCCGACCCACACATGGCACAACCAATATCACTCCAAGATAGGTTCTATCCTATTAGGACCTCTCTTCCTTCTTGCATCAAGCTTAACGATGAAGGTGTTGACCCATTTGAGCTTAAGCCACAATACATCAACACCCTTCCGAAATTTCATGGACTTGATTCCGAGGATGCATACTTCTTCATAAGGGAATTTGAGGAAGTATGTCTCATGATGAATATTCCTAAGTTAGGAAAAGATGACATCAAACTTAGGTTTGTCCCCTTTGCTTTGAAGGATTTAGCAAAGAAATGGCTCTACAGTCTAGAGGCTGGTTCTATATCTTCTTGGGATAATTTTGTTAAGGCATTCTTAAAGAAATTTTATCCTGTTCACAAGACTGCATTGATTAGGAAGAATATCCTACAGTTTAAGCAGACAGCCAATGAGCCCTTTTGGAAATACTTCGAACGTTTCAAGGACCTCCTTGCCCAATGCCCTCACCATGGGATAGAGAAATGGCGATTATGCCAAGTTCTATATGATGGATTAGAATATCAAACTAAAACGTTGTTAGAATCCATGTGCCAAGGAGGATTTCTGAAAAAGGACGAAACTGATGGATGGCAATTGTATGAGGAATTAGCTGAAAATACCATCCAATGGGAACCTACTCCTGAAAAATCTAGGACTAATGACCCTACTTCTTCAAAAGGAGGTATCCATTCCATTGAGGCCAACATAGCAACTGATGCTAAGTTAGCTGCTGTTATGCGAAGACTTGAGGCTCTTGAAACTAAAGAGCCAGTCTCTGTGAACCAAGTCAGCCCAACAACTTCGGCGGGCTGTACTTATTATCAAGATATGAGCCATGTGTTCGAGGAATGTCCTGTTTTTATCGCGCATCAAAGCTTGCCCGAACATATGAGTGCGGCCTTCACAAGGCCCGCCAACAATCCGCCCGCCAACAATCCATATTCGCCCACCTACAATCTCGGTTGGAGAAACCATCCCAATTTGTCATGGGGCCAAAGTAACAATGATCAAACTAGGCCCAAATTCTCCAACAATTTCCAAAATCCGCCCTATCAAAATCCTCCACCCTCTTTCCAATATTCGCAAATGGAATCAAGACTCTCCAATATGGAAAGAAAGGTGGACACTCTCGTTAAAAGCAATGACACGCTGGCTCAAGTTTTGACTAGGATAGAGATGCAAATGAATCAGCAAGAAAGGCAAAAGGGTACTCTACCTAGTCAACCATTCCAAACCCTAGGAACTCTAGTCAAGCTCACTTGGTTGAAGAGAATCATATGAGTCAGTGCAATGCAATTCATACATTGCGGTCGGGAAAACAAGTTGATAACCAAGTATCAACACCATCAAGTTCTAAACAAGCATTCAGCTTGCCTGATCCCACTCCATCTCAACTTGATGCCAACAACACGAAAAAAGACAAGTCAGCCGAAGATATGCACAAGCCCACACACCCTACCCAAATAGGCTTAAAGATAAGCAATGTGCACAAATGGATAAGGTACGCGAGATTTTTAATCAAGTCAAGATCAATATACCTCTTCTTGATGCAATTCAACAAGTCCCTAAGTATGCCAAGTTTATTAAGGACATGTGCACAAAGAAGAGAAAGACTAATGTGCCCAAGAAGGTTTTTCTAGCCACTAACATTAGTGAGCTTTTGTCCAACCAGATCCCTGTTAAGTATAAGGACCCTGGTTGCCCCACCATCTCTTGCACAATAGGTCAAACTGCAATTAAGCACGCACTTCTTGATTTGGGAGCAAGTATCAACTTACTCCCCTTCTCAGTCTACCAACAACTTGGGTTGGGCGAACTTAGTCCGACTAAGGTTACAATCCAATTAGCTGACCGATCCATAAAAATTCCCAAAGGAGAAATTACCGATGTGCTCATCCGAGTTGGGGAGTTTATCTACCCAGTAGATTTTGTTGTTCTGGAGACCGAACCTGTATCCACTCTTCGGTCTCAAACTCCCGTTATCCTAGGGCGTCCGTTCCTTGCAACTGCAAATGCGATCATAAATTGTAGGAATGGATCCATGAGGTTGACCTTTGGAAACATGACTAAAGAGGTCAATGTCTTCAACCTGGGAAACCAATCTCGTAAGATAAAAGACCAAACATTTGAGGTGAACTTCATTGAGAACATTTGTGAAAAAGAAAGTGAAAATGAGTCTCTATTTCTTGACAAGTTATTTGAGGATAAGTGCGATTTTAGTGATAAGATGACACATGTTGAGGATTATAATTTTAAAGTTCCCTTTAAAAAACGAAGATTTGATCTAAGTATCTTCAAAGAGCCAAGCACTGAAATATCGCATGAGAATATAGTTCAAGAAACTCCGATTGACTTAACTTTCGAAAGTCTCTTTGAAGAAGAACTCCTATGTTTAGATACACCGATTAAGGAGATGTTGGTTAATTATTCACTTCCAGGGAAAAGTGTTGATTTAAGTTTTGAGGAGATGTACGGAACTGAGCTAGAATTTCTCGGCAAGGAAGTTCCAACTGAAAGGTGTGATGAATTTTTGAATAATGGAGGTGGACATATGATGAGGAAGAGCCTAAAGAAGATGAAACTGGGGGGAGAGAAAGTTAAAAACAAAAATATTGGTCTCCCCATTGTGCCTTATAAAGAGAACCCATTGGAATGATGGGAAACAAGCTAGAGGGATGAATCCTAAGCAGCTCTAGGTGAGAGTGATACATGTGTTATACATATTATGGTATACTAATATTCTTTGCCTCTCTTTACATTTTTCTTCATGCATTCATGCATTTCATACATTGAGGACAATGCATGAGATAAGTGTGGGGGAGGGTTTACTAACATAGAAAAGATTAATTAATAAAATTAAAAAAAATATTTTTCTCTTTATTTGTTCTAACATTTCAAAAAAAAAAAAAAATTAAAAAAAAAACTTATAAAAAGGATAATACTTTGACTTATTTTTTGAAAGAAATCTAAGTTAGTTTTAAGGATTAGGAAAATCATGATTAGGATTTCTAAAAACTTGGTCAAAATAAATAAATTGTTGAATTTTTAGGTATAGGAGGAGAAATTGAATAATTAGTTAGTCTTAATTTTTACCTTAATGAAATGTGCATTCCTAGTACATATCTAGGATTCTAAGACAAAGACCTTGTGCCTCATATACAATAAAAAAAAAAAAAAAAAAAAATTCAATCACTAATTAAGCTGGATACATGTGCCTCATGAAGCATAAGTATTCACGCCTAAAGGTGAGTTCTAAATAAAAATAAAGTCCTTAGTTTTGTGGCCTAGTTCATTCGAATTTGAGTCCGCGGGGTGTTTTCTCACCTGGTGACCTAAAGCCAATCGGTGTGGGAGCCACCCGACTTTAAGTTCGCTACATGGGTGGATTAGAAAGCCTAAGAAAACTGAGAAATATTATACATGTATTAACACATCTAATAGTCAATTAGTTAAGTATGAGAGCCTCAAGAAGCTTGATACTTATACGAAAGAAAATGAGATGAGTTATACATGCCAAAAAAAAATATATATATATTAACACATCTAATAGTCAATTAGTTAGGTATGAGGGCCTCAAGAAGCCTTGATACTTACACGAAAGAAAATTAGATGATGTTATAAAAATAATAAAGAGGCATGAGAGTCCAAGTTAAGGAATTCCTAGATTCACAAGGGTGCGTATGAGTTTTGGTAACGAAAAAGACTATATTAGAAATTCAATTTTAATTCTTACCTAAAATGAATAACAATTGACTTTATAAAGACTAGGTTTGAAGAATGAATAAAAATGAGGATCCTAAAACTTATAGACTACTTAGTCTCTTCCAATATAAGTCAAATATTTTCCTTTTTATGGATTTTGTGGGTGTAATCCGCTGAAAACCCTCACGAGACAACACTCGTCCTCTAGGTAACCTAGGGGTTTAACGGCTTGTTGCACATGCAACCGTGATTCCTACGAAAGTGAGTTAGCTAGGTTAGATTTCTCTCTTTCTTTTGATTTTTACTCGAGGACGAGCAAAAAGATAAGTGTGGGGGTGTGATAGGTAGTGAAAAATGCATAATTGTCATCATATATGCCATCACATTTGCACATTTATTCATATTATAATGCACATTTATTAATATTTCGTTATTTAATGTGTGCAGGCCTCGAAATATTATTTTAATAAGAAATAAAGCTTAAAGAGCCCAAAAGCCCAGATCCAAGCCCATGTTTGAAGCCCAGGTGAAAAAGCGCAATTACAAGAAGTCAAAATGCAAATACAAGGGCTAAAAATTGCAAATATCAGAGATAAGGGAAGGATAGACTTCTATCCAACCCTAAACACTTGCAGGATGAGGATAAAAGCCCAAGATAAGAAGAAATTTCGTGGAAAGAAGATTTGAAGAAATCTGGATTAAGAGTAACTTGATTACTAAGTTATCTCGAAAATCCAGATTAAAAGGCCAGGATGCAGATTCCAGAAGCAGGGCCCAAATGGACGGACCAGGAGAGGCCACGCGCCAAAGCGCGTGGCCAGACTTCACCAAATTGCCGCAAACGCGCGGCAAATCCCAGGATTCCGCGGCAGTTTGGATGATCCAGACTACCAGATTTCGTCTGTGATCTTATCCGGGACTCTATCACCTACTGCACTATAAATATCCCCTGCAGTGCAACGTACAGGGCATCCAGAGACGTATTAGGGTTTCTTTAGCCATTTTTCTTTAAATTTCAGCAAATTGTAATCTTTGTTTTAAGCACGGTGTGGAGAAGAAGGAGCTTTGTAATTGGAGTTTACTCTCGAATAAATGTTACCTTTTTGCCACTTAATTTCTGTCATTTAATTTGCATTTACTTTGTGATTTCTTGAGTTTGGTTTGATCTGTGATTTCTCGATTTTCTTTATTTTCTCTCTTTCTTTATTCTTCTCATATAAAAAAAAAGAAAAGAAAAATAATAAAAAGATGATGAACTAATCTTCCTTTGTGTTTGCTGAATTCTTAAGCAACCCTAAGCATGTTTGGAGTTGAACAGATTAATAATACTTTTTAGAAACCCTAGGTTTAAAGTAGATTGCTTGAGGACTAAATGGATAATCAGCTTTCTAATCTAGGTTACACTTTTAAATAATTCCTCACCCTTCATATTTAAGAACTTTGACAGCGTAACTTCAAGGTAATGCTTTTCTTCCGCTGTACTTAGATGTTAAGATGAAATCGTGTTGAATGTTCAAAGGTGCGAACTAGTAAGATTCTAAACTCTTTTATTCTTGCTTGCATCTTCGCTAATAAACCTAGGATTAATTTCACATATATTAAGATGATGTTCAATCTCCTTAACTTGCAATAGGGTTGTGGTAGAAAATCAGCAAAACCACATCTTTTACATCATACATATCAAGATCTAATCTATTCTCTCCTTTTTTGAAGATACAGAGGAATCGAGTCGAAAAGCTTGCATCGCATCCTTCCCTGAGGATCACGACCCGCTTGAGCCCTTGCTACAACGGATTCACATTGAGACTAAGAATTCTGAACTCTATTTCAATCTCTAAAATCTCAATCATTTATATAAATAAATAAGGCATAAGAGTTAGAGTTAATGAACCCTTAGTCGAAATTTTCATAGTCACAAGGTGTATATGACTTAGGGTAAAGTAATAGACTAGATGAGAAGTACAATTTGACTCCTTACTTTGATTGATAACAAATTTTTGAATAGAGACTAAGTTTAGCAATAAAAAATTCAGTTTTCCTATAACTTATAGATTACTTAAATCTTACAATTATATTTCAAATATTTTTCTCTTTCAAAATGCTTTTCGAAAATACTAACTCTTTATTTCTCTTTCTTTATGGATTTTGTGGGTGTAATCCACTGAAAACCCTCACGAGACAAAACTCATCCACTAAGGGAAACCTAGAGGTTTAACGGCTTGTTGCACATGCTCAGTGCAATCGCGTGACCTGCGAAAGTGGTCTAATAATCCTTAGTATAGTTTAGTTGTTTTGCTCGAGGACGAGCAAAAGATAGTTATGGGGGTGTGATTGGTCGCTAATGTTGCATATTTAATATCTTATTTCTATACTTATTATAGAATAAAAGCTGCATTGTCCTAATTAAATGTTTAATTTATTTGCAGGCTCATTCCTTAAGGAGATGAAGAGAAATGAGCCCAAAAGCCCACCAAAATTCTGAATTAAATCAGAATTAATTCGAGCTCACTGAATCAGGGCAAAATCAAGAGGTTGAAAACCGGTTGAGAAGAATCCTCTCAGAATCGAGGTTAAAGCCAAGAATCAAAGGCCATTTCGTCACAATCCTGGACTCAAACGAGAAAACCAACTGAAGATAAAAGCAGAACGTGAAACCGGGGAGACCCACCAACAGGGTGTGGCCACCTGGCCATACCCTGGTCGCGGAAACGTGGCCAAAGCCGCGTTTCTGCGGCTTGGTTGGGGAGTTAGGGGGAGCGTTTGCTCCCCCGATCTCCCCGCGATCCTGAACGTTGGGGTTTTGCCTATAAAAGGCCAGTATTTGCACTGAAAATGGGACGACCATCCAGAGATAGGATTTAGACTAGTTTTTCATTTTGTAGTTTAGGTTTTTATTTTCTTTTTATGTAATTTGTATGTAAGCTTAGGTTAGATGAAGATTCATGTAAGTAAAAGATAGAGGCTGATGTTGAGAGTGACACCGATGTACCCTCCTTCTTTCTTCCATTGTTTCTATAAGTAATAAAGGTAAAAGCTTCTTTTTATGTTCGTATTTTCTTTTGTTTCTTTCTTCCTCTTTCTACTTTACCTCCTTGTTTTTGATGAGTTTGCAAGTGAAGCCAGAAGCATAAGTATAACGATGCTTGTGAGTGCCAACGATACTTCATGAAGACGTTCTCCTCTTCAAGATCCGTATCACTTCATCCTTGCAAGGCTTGATGATATAATGCGAACAGGGACTGAGCTCGATCTTATGACCTATGCGTTGAACGCCTCCGAATGCAAGGTAGAAAATGCAAAGGTTTCCAGGTAAGTCATCAATCAAACTAGGTAAGTATTTCTTCACTCTTCTTTCTTTCTTTTGTTTTATTTCTTTAGTATATATCACCACCTCTTCCAAATCATTCTTTTTCGACTCATTTGTACATAGTCGCTTTCTTTCCCCTTTCTTTGTAAATAGTCATTCTCCATTTCTCTCCCCCTTCTTCATCTCTCATTTTCTTTCTAACTTTAACATAAATTATTTTCATTTTTCATTTCTTTAAACAAAGAAGAATCTCCGTTTTATCTTCATTAAGATTTCAATAAAGAAACGTAAACGCTTCTATCACAAAACCCTCCTTGTGGATCACGACCCGCATACCCACTTGCTATAGCGGTAAGAATTGAGCACTTGCACATCTTTATTCTTATATCTAAAATTCTGTATTTTGTGTGCAGGTTTTGCTTCAATCATTAACCCATACACTATCACCGATCATATAATATTTTATTACCTCCTATAATAAGGTAGAGTTTCACAGTCCTACATAAAGAACAAGCATATAATATTATTCATTTTGAATAAGCACATCTTACTTTACGACACACGGCCCATCTCATACCCGTCTTTACAAGGTTTATGAGTTGTTAATCGGAGCGGAACGAGCACTCGAAAACGTGTCTTTATGAAATCAGTGTAAAAGCTTGTATGTGCTAATGTTACCTCGATACTTTCGTTATAGCATTGGCTCAACGGGTCAAATCCACAGGGACGGGAGGCAATAGAAGTATTAACAGTTTTTATTCACGTGTTATGTTAACAAGTTTTCTTTGTAAAAGAATTAGAAAAAGAAAATAAAAGAAAACAAAAGGAAATTAAGCATGTGGTAGGTGGAGAAGGCGATGAAAGTGGCGATGTGAAAATAAAAGAGAAGTGAAAAATAAAATAGAAAAGAAGATGAAGCCAAGATGAACTATGAAGGTGTAAAAACAATGATAGAAAAAATGATAAAAGAGTTTGGAAATTAAATTTTAAAACAAAGTAAAATAAAACTCATGGCTACTAACTACTAATTGCTCCACTAACCATGCTAACCTCTTAGTGATAGTTGCCTCACATGGATCCTTGACCATCACTAATCCTTGGCTTCAAGATGATACAGAGCATGGCTCATAAGATTGTTCTTCTATATTCAAGCAACACATCCATACCACTTAACATGTTGCAAGCTGCTATTAAATCATCAAAACCTGTTAGAGATGAGCATGAAATAAAGTTAGCATTTGCAAGTTAGCAAGTTAGTGGGTTAGGTGTTAGAAATGTTAGAATGTTAGAATTCATCATCATGAGCCATCAATGGCTCTTGCAAGAGCAAGGCTTGTAGAGGCTATTAGATTCATGCGAATTATCAAGTAAATAGTTAGATGGTTAGTGGTTAGTAGTTAGATTACCATGAGAAGAAGAAATTAGCTAAACATCATGTAGAAGATGGAGAAGATTACAATGGAGAAGAAAGGAGGCACCTTTACATAGATGTCACCATCTATTACATCAATCCCTCTCTATCTCTCTCTGAATCTCTCAGCCTTATTACAAGATCTAAAATTGAAATGAAAATAAAAATAAAATAAAGGAAGAACACCTGCACTACACTACACTAAAGATAGAAACTCTAGCCTAAAATCTAAAACTGCTTGCGTTTCAGCCAAACCCTGCCTTATTTATAGGCAGAAAAGGGTTCCAAAAGAGCGAAAATGCGACAATTGCCATGTTTCCGCGGCAATACCAGGGACATAAGTTCCTGGTTTTGGTGAGCGCGTCCCCGTCGCTTTTAGGACTTTCTTGTATATTCGATTTTTGGTATTTTTGGCCGGATATTCATCTGACGTGCACAAGGGTCTAGGTTCGATGTATCATCTAGAAGATCCCTTACTTGCCTCCAAGAATTGCGGATTTAATTTTTCTAAAATGGGTTTAATTAATCTCTTATTACTCTTTGGCCATTGGACTCTTGATTTATCTACAAAGTAGACCAAAACGCAATTAGAAATGATATTTTATTCATAAATCGTAGGGAATGTGATATAATAATGCAGAATTAAAGACTAATCACACCCCCACACTTATCTTTTGCTCGTCCTGAGCAAAACAAGAAAAGAAAAACTAAACTACACATCTTATTACACCACTTTCACAAGTGACGCGATTGCACTGAGCGTGTGCAACAAGCCGTTAAACCTCTAGGTTACCCCTAAAGGATGAGTGTTCTCTCCTGAGGGTATTCAGCGGATTGCACGCACAAAATCCATAAAGAAAGAAGACAAATGTTAGTATCTTGAAAACGCATTTTGAAAGAGAGACAAGTTTACGAAATATTTTTGCAAATATATAAGCGATCTAAGATCATCAGTCCACCAAAAATATTCTCCTTTAAACTTAATCTATATGCAAGATCTTGTCTTCAATTAAGGTAAGAATTCAAATTGAATTGAATATTTTATCCTTCATAAAACCTAGATAATATGCACTTTATGATAGTGAAAATTTCTGGGATTTAAACTCTAACCATCAAGCCATTTATTTTTATATAATTTTCGTTTTCTTCTTTTTTCTTCCCTTAGTTCTCTTAGGCATTCTAATTTACCCAGGTAGTGAGCCTTTAACCGATGACTCTCAGACTGGATGGTCTTAGGGCACTAGATGAGAAAACATCCCTCGACTTTAAGGACTCGAGTAAACAGGGCCATAAAACTAAGGGAGATTATTTGTTCTTTTGACCACCATTAGGCATGAATAATCAAGCTTCTTGAGGCATAATTATCCAACTTAATAAGTGATTTTTTATTCATTTATACCATATATCTTTTTTTTTAATTTTTTTCTTTTGCTTTATGACATTTTAGGTCTTTGTTTCCATCCAAAAATTGTGTAAGTGTGAAGTGCATACTATCTAAGGCAAAAAAATTTAAGATAAAATTATCTCTCCAATCTATCTTATTTAGCATATAATCTTAAACAAGATCCATTATTTCGACTAAATTTAAGATGTCATATTTTAAGGCTTCCTTAATTTCTAAGATCATCTTAATTTTCTTAAAAATAGATCAAAACTTTGTCTCTTATTTCAAAAAGTTTTTAAAGAAGAGAAAGATCCTATACAAAAGGGAAGATTTCTAAAAGTATCCTAAAAGAAGTGTAAAAGAAATAAAATCTAAAAAACCTATGTTAGTAAACCCTCCCCCACATTTATCTCATACATTGTCCTCAATGCATCGTGATGTATGTATACATGAAATAAATAGAGAGGGAAGGAAAATTACCTCAAGGTGGTGGTTCTGGTGGCGGTCTGATTGGTTCACGAAATGCGCCCAATCCAATTTGCGTGGAGTCCGGAGGAACCCACTAGAAACCTCTAAAATACAACCCACTAGAATGATGTATATATTTATGATTTTTATTATGATTTTACCCTATCTAATTTTCAAATTTTCAAAATAATTTCGAAGTCATTATTATTAACACCCTTGTCCCAAAAAGGAGTGTAAAAAGATAAAATGATTGATTTGGACTCAGGAAGCACAGGAACGACTACTGACTCAGGAATTTGACTTAAGTCAAGTGAAGGTCCAGGAGTTAAAATTGGTTCAGGAATCGGGTCTAAATCAAGAAGTTGAAACTCAAGTCCACATTCATTTCCCCATGATGAAATGTGACTTTCTAAGATTGGTGATTCAAGTTCAAGAATGACAGGTATGGGAATCAAAACTGACTCTAAAGTGTTGCTTAAATTGGGTAACAAAATAGGAGTAAATATTGATTTAGAAATTTGAACTGGATTATAAATTTGAGAATCGAAGTCACATTCCTTATTGAGTTCAATTCCATAGAAATGAGAACTTGCCAATTTATCAATGGGACTTTCAAAAGTATGAAATTCGTCAAGTTCAATATGATGATCATAAAAGATTGGTGATTCAATTTCACAATGGACTGGCACTGGAACCAATACTGACTCAGGAGAAGGCCTGAATTCTGGTAAAAACACCTCAGTCAATATTGAATCAGGAAGTGAAATTGAATTACCAAGTTGAAGTTCAGGATCATATTCATACTCAAGTTCAATTTTAGGAAAAGAATAACTTGCCAAAATGTCAATGGGATTTTTAACATTTGAAGTTTGGACAAGTTCAAATAGGTGTGCTGAAATTGAATCTTGGTTTCTAAAATGACAAGAGTCCTGGGTCAGATCAATAGAGTTAGGAATAGCTGAATTGGTCAAAGATTGATAAGATAGAATTTCCTCATCGTATATATACTAACCAATTGACTCAATTGTGTTTCCAGCCTATTGATAGATTGGGTAGAAGATTTTTGAAATTGGAGCGCGGACTCCTGCAAGACTTATATACTCTTTTCTAAATGTGATGTATCTTCAAGTGATTGTTCTAGAAAAGGAGTGTAAGAATCTTGGTTTCCAAAACAACAAGAGTCATGGTTAAATTGATAGAGTTAGAGATATTTGAATTAGTCAAAGGTGAAGAAGAGAGTTTCTTCATTCTTATAAATATTAAGTAATTTACTTAATTGTGTTTCCAACCTATCAATAGATTGAGAAAAAGATTTTTGAAATTGTAATGCAGACTCCTGCAAGATTTCTATACTCTTTTCTAGACTTGATTTTTCTGCAAGTGGATGTTCCAGAAAGGGAGTATAAGAATCTTAGTTTTAGAAAGATAGTGAAGATTGTGAGTCCAACATTGTTTGAGATTGAAGCTTAGACTCACACAAGAGTTCCTTACTCGTTTTAGGGCAGATAACTGTTCATTATGAGGAGGTGGCACTGAGTAAGACTCTTGAAAATATTATGAAATTGGAGAGGCCAACATTTCTGATATTGTCGCTCAGCCTCTTGTAGGTTGGCTTCTATACTCTTTTCTAACTCGGATTTTTCTTCAATAGGAGGTCCAGGAAAAGGAGTATAGGAAGTGAAATCGGGGAATGAATATTGTAAGATTTGTGGATACGGTGGATAAGGGGGTTGAAAATTTAACTCGAGGGAGGTGAATCCACATTGACTCTGTGAAAAGTTGAAATTATTTTGAAAATTATAGTCATAAGATTGTGAGTATGGGTTTTATTGATTCGGATAAGTCTAACCTGATGTATTTGATTGGTTCATATTGTGAAAAATTAGGTTGGAATTATCCGAAACAAATAGGGTCGGTGTGAAATATGGATTCATATTCGGATTGAAAGAATTGTTATTGTTGAATTCCATTTCACAAACAATAACAAACAAAGAAGAAAGAACAAACAACAAATAAAAAGAAAAGAAAAAAAAAATCAAAACTAAGCCTATATTAAGGTTGACCTAGACCTATACGACTCCTAATTGGTCGATTACCTGGGGGAGGTTGTTGTATGAATCCGAACACAAGCTAATCGGTCAGGTAGGGGCAAAATACGGTGGGAGGTATCCGTGCGTAAGTAACGGGCCTTGATTACGCTAAACCACGGTATTTTCGAGGCGTAACCTCTTAATCCCCAACCTTAGACACCGTTTTACAAGAGTAAGACTCAAAACAAGTTCCAACGTCGGTCAATCTCGTAATGAGTCCGAGATGTCACTAGGGGCCAACGTCTATCAATTTTTATTAGGGCCTGAGTTGTGTGAGTGGGGAGGTGATTTTTGAGCTAAGGAACGGTGATGAAATCCCCACCTTATCTTTTATGGGTTTTGCCCTTAATTTCAATTCATGCAAGTGTACAATATAGAAAAGAATATAACACAAAGCGATAAATCACCCACGTGTTTGTCCTATACTATATGTAATGCCATATGTACACCTCAGTCCAGATCACAACAACAGAACAAAATACAATATATTAGAATTGAATTGACACGTGCCTAAATGCAAATGTCTAAACCGTTTTAAAAGCATCCAAAATACCGTATTTTCGTTCTTTAATTTATTACAGTGTGTAAGCAATCAAAGCAGATATTTCACAGCACAATAATTTAATATATGCAACTTGCAAATTCTCTGCAAAAGATAAAATTCAAATGCCACAAGTATGATGCGTTTGCACGGCTTTGCTTGAGTTTCCGCGGCACAATTTAAGAAGCAGGGTCCCTACTTTCTAGAGCAGGGACATGTAAGCAAAAGAAAATTTCTACAATATTCAGTATCTGTAAAAATTAACCTGCACAACAAAACAGAGAAGAAAATGTTAATAAAAACGTGAAATCAAAACAATTCTCGTCCCCAGCAACAGCGCCAAAAATTTGATTGGAGCGGACGAGCACTCAAAAACGTGTCTTTATGAAATCAGTGTAAAATCTTGTATGTGCGAATGTTCCCTCGATACTTCCGTAATAGCATTGGCTTAATGGCTCGAATTCACAGGGGCGGGAGGCTATAGAAGCATTAACAGTTTTTATTCACGTGTTATGTTAACAAGTTTTCTTTGTTAAAGAATTAGAAAAAGAAAATAAAAGAAAAGAAAAGGAAATCAAGCATGTGGTAGGTGGAGAAGGCGATGAAAGTGACGATGTGAAAATGAAAGAGAAGTGGTTTGGAAAACAAAATAGAAAAGAAGATGAAGCTAAGATGAACTATGAAGGTGGTAAAAACAACGATAGAAAAATGATAAAAGAGTTTGGAAATTAATTTTAAAACAAAGTAAACTAAAACTCATGACTACTAACTACCATTGCTCCACTAACCATGCTAGCCTCTTAGTGATAGTTGCCTCACTTGGATCCTTGGCCATCACTAATCCTTTGGCTTTAAGAGACGATACAAAGCATGGCCCATAAGATTGTTCTTCTACATTCAAACAACACATCCATACCATATAACAAGTTGCAAGTTACTATTAAAATATCAAAACCGATTAGAGATGAGCATGAAATAAAGTTAGCATTTGCAAGTTAGCAAGTTAGTGGGTTAGGTGTTAGAAATGTTAGAATGTTAAAATCCATCATCATGAGCCATCAATGGCTCTTGCAAGAGCAAGTCCTTATAGAGGCTATTAGATTCATGCGAATTATCAAGTAAATAGTTAGATGGTTAGTGGTTAGTAGTTAGATTGCCATGAGAAGAAGAAATTAGCTAAACATCATGTAGAAGACGGAGAAGATTACAATGGAGAAGAAAGGAGGCACCTTTACATGGATTGTCACATCTATTACATCAATCCCTCTCTATCTCTCTTTGAATCTCTCAGCCCTACTACAAGATCTAAAAATGAAATGAAAATAGAAAATAAAAGAAAGGAAGAACACCTACACTACACTACACTAAAGATAGAAACCCTAGACTAAAATCTAAAACTGATTGCGTTTCAGCCAAACCCTGCCCTATTTATAGGCAGAAGAGGGTTCCAGAAGACGAGACGGGGCCACGCGTCGAAGATCGACGCGTAGCCCCACCAGATTGCCGAGGAAACGTGGCAATTGCCGCGTTTTCATGACAATACCAAGGACATAAGTCCCTGATTTTGGCGAGCGCTTCCCCGTCGCTTCTAGGACTTTCTTGGTATATTCGATTTTTGGTACTTTTTGGCTGGATATTCGTCTGACATGCACAAGGGTCTAAATTCGATGTATCATCTAGAAGATCCCTTGATTGGCCTCTAAGAATTGCGAATTTAATTACCCTAAAATGGGTTTAATTAAGCTCTTATTACCCTTTGGCCATTGGACTCTTGATTTATCTGCAAAGTAGACCCAAAACGCAATTAGAAATGATATTTTGTTCATAAATCAGTAGGAAATGCGATATAATAATGCAGAATTGTAGACTAATCTGTTGTATCGAATATTCTACTTTAGTGACTTAGCTTACTACCAGATTCATTTCATGTGTACATAATCCATACACTATATACGATGGTGCACAAATCACAATAAGTTAATCCAGATAATATATATCACAAAACATGCTTATAGGTTGTATATCATATCACCTTTCAAGTGCTTCATGGGTTTACCCATACACTATCACCGATCAAATAATATTTTATTACCTCCTATAATAAGGTAGAGTTTCACAATCCTGCATAAAGAACAAGTATACAATATTATTCATTTTGAATAAGCACATCTTACTTTATGACACACGGCCCGTCTCATACCCCGTCTTCACACCTACCAGCTCCCATTGGTCCGTTCCTTCATTTAACAACACACAATGTGATACCCCATCTTCACACCTACCGGCTCCCGCTAGCCTCTTCCTCCAAAATATATATATATATATATATGAAGCAACAACACCATCTTTCTGAAATCACCTAGAGGAGGGGTGAATAGGTGATTATGCTAATCAATGCACAAATTAAAAATGTTATGATGTAACGATCACCCAAAACAAGACTAGAAGCCGAATACCCCGTGAAGGATTTTGAACTTCTTCCTCGTGATTCCTCTAGATAAGAGTTTGAGGTGCGTATTGTAATCTTGTTGTATGAGTATTTGATCGACAATATGAATATGAAACAAGTGTATATAGCATTGAATATGTAGAGCAAGTACAATGAAGCAATGAATATAAAGCAAGAAATTAAAGCCAGTAAACCAAACGCAAACACTGAGAATTTTTTCGAGGTTCGAGCACCCAGCTCTACGTCCCTGCCTTCACCCAGAAGGATTTCTAACCACAATAACTTCACAAAGAGTTACAATCACACCGGAGTACCCAACTCCACAATCTCAAGTATAAGTATTCTCTTGATGATCAAAAGACCACAAACTCTCTTTTAAAAAATCCTTTTCCCTTACAAAAGCCCTGTAGAACAATGAGTAGGATTGAAGCTCTAGTATTGTAAGTGAAAAAAGAAAATGAATTTTGAGAGAGCTTTGAAACAAAAACTTCAGAAATGAGAGAGATTTTTCAGCACAAAAACCAAGAACAAAACACTTTTGAAAGCCTTTAAACTTTGAATATTTTGCAAATGATTGTCGTTAATCCCACAACCCTAATCACCCCTATTTATAGGATAGAGCTAGGGATTAAAGGGTAAACTAATACAATAGGTAATTAGGAAGTATTTGACCCAAAAACCAGCCCCTAAACTCATTTAGAGACAAAAAGTACAATTTAAAACGTGTTTTAAAAAGTAGCCGTTAAGGCAGAAACACAGCCTCGGTCGACCGGCCGGTCGACTGGGTTTTCAAAAAATAGAGCCGTTGTAGGCCCACGGTCGACCGTCCGGTCGACCGAAACAAACAGAGAGTCACTGACTTTCAGTCGGCCGAAGGTCGGTCGACCGAAAATGGGTTTCGGTCGACCGCCCGGTCGACCGGGAAACGTGCACACATGCACTCACCCAACGGTCAGAATCCCGGTTGACCGAGTCGGTGGACCGATCTGACCTGACGTAGAGTCAGTCAACCAGCCCGTCGACCGCCTCAGGTCAAAAACTGAAATTTGAAAAGGATTTTGAGGAGATTTTGATGGTTTACAAAATAGTTTTGATCAGAACTATGTATAATACACAAAATTGAGTTTATAAGTAATAGACTATATTTAAAAATATTTTGTATATATATATAGGAGAAATTTTAGAAAAGACATGTGCGTAAAAACTTGTGTGTAGGAATTATGAGCTTCAAACCTATTCACTATTCTTTAACAAAACTATAAAACTAAAAACAAATCTAATGAAGTCTCTGAGCCATAAAGAACTCTTGAGCCATGCAATGTCATGCTAGAGCCTTCTCTTCTATGGACATTTCGTCTTGTGCCATTTGCCTTATTTGCTCCATGAACCTAGAAAACCTTGCAATAGCTAAGCAATGGCCTTCATAAAAGGTACTAACCTGAAACTCATCTTAAACAAATTTATTAGTACCATATAACTTCTATGTATTTTGTTATCATCAAAACTTTAAACAAATGGAGAGTGTAACCTTTTGGGCCAACAATCTCCCCCTTTTGATGATGACAAAACATATAGGCTATATCAAAAAGATATAAAGAGAGAGGTAAAACTCCCCCTCAAATAATGCTATATTAAACAAGTAAAAGCAATTCAAAAACATGGAACATGGGACTAAAAACTCTTGCAAAAACCATATACACTTGCAAAACTCATATATACCTCATATACAATCTTATCATACCCATATTTCTCCCCCTTTTTGTCATACATCAAAAAGGAAAAAAAATTTATTCAATAACACAAACATTAAGTTCACCACATATAAAGAAAAATCTATTAAAATCAAGTGGTTTAGTGAAAATATCGGCAAGTTGCAAATCCGAAGAAACATAATCAATCTCTATATCACCTTTCTCAAAATGATCTCTAAGAAAGTGATATCTAATCTCAATGTGCTTGGTCTTACTATGTTGATTTGCATTCTTAGTCATATGAATAGTACTAGTATTATCACAAAATATTTTTATATGGTCATAATGCAAATCATAATCAAGGAGAGTATGTTTCATCCAAAGGACTTGTGCACAACAAGCCCTCGCCGCAACATACTCCGCCTCGACGGTTAAGAGGGCTACCGAATTTTGTTTCTTAGAGGACCATGAAACAAAATAATTACCAAGAAATTGACATGTCCCACTAGTACTCTTTCTATCCACTCTACAACCCGCATAGTCGGCATCTGAAAAACTCGTCATAGAAAAATCTCGGTTTTCTGATACCAAAGACCCATTCCAATAGTGCCCTTAATATAATGAATGATGCGTTTTACCGCAAGAAGATGAGACTCTTTAGGACACGATTGGAATCTAGCACAAAGACACACACTAAACATGATATCTGGCCTACTTGCCGTTAAATACAATAAACTACCAATCATGCTTCTATATAACTTAATATCAACACATTTGCCTTGGTCATCATTATCAAGCTTGGTGGTAGTTGCCATGGGAGTGTTGCAAATTTTCGAACCTTCAAGTCCAAATTTCTTTATGAGTTCCTTTGAATACTTGGCTTGACATATGAATATCCCATCTCGCATTTGCTTGATTTGGAGTCCAAGAAAGAAGTTTAATTCACCCATTGAAGACATCTCGAATTCACGTTGCATACACTTTTCAAACTCCTTGCACAAAAGCTCATTAGTAGAACCAAAAATTATATCATCAACATAAATTTGCACTATAAGAATGTCATTATCAACATGCTTAGTAAATAATGTTGTGTCTGCTTTGCCTTTAACAAAATCATTTGAAAGAAGAAAACTAGAAAGCCTTTCATACCAAGCTCTAGGAGCTTGCTTTAATCCATACAAAGCTTTATCAAGTTTAAAAACAAAATTAGGATGAACATGATCAACAAAACCGGGAGGTTGTTCAACATAAACTTCTTCATTTATAAAACCATTTAAAATGCACTTTTACATCCATATGAAAAAGTTTAAAATTTTTGAAAGATGCATAAGCTAGTGTAATCCGTATGACTTCAAGCCGTGCTACGGGTGCAAAGGTCTCCTCAAAGTCAATTCCTTCAACTTGAGTGTAACCTTGGGCCACTAACCTAGCTTTATTCCTAATAACATTTCCTGACTCATCCATCTTATTCCTAAAAATCTACTGAGTACCAATTATTGGTCTATCGTGGGGTTTAGGAACAAGGTGCCAAACTTGGTTACGCTCAAATTGATTGAGTTCTTCTTGCATAGCTAGAAACCAATATGAGTCACCCTCAGCTTCGAGGATGTTTTTGGGTTCAAAATGAGAAATGAATGCAAAGTTACCACACAAGTCATGGAGTTTGGAGCGAGTTGTTACCCCTTTAGATACATCACCTATGATGAGATCCTTGGGATGATTTGTAGCGGATCTCCAATCTTTCGGAAGTGGTTGAGATTGTTCCACTTCTTCCTTTTGAACTTCACCAATAGGTTCTTGCTTTTCTTCTTGAATGGGTGAGTCCTTCAAGGAAATTTTCTCTCCATGTTCTCACCTAGTGAGTCAAACTCTACAACATTCTCAACAACAACATTAGATTCTTCAAATTTAACATGCATAGATTCTTCAATAGTGAGAGAAGATTTATTGAATACTCTATAAGCTTTACTAGTAGTAGAATATCCAACAAATATTGCTTCATAAGCCTTAGCATCAAATTACCCAAGTTATCTTTAGTATTTAAAACAAAACACTTGCATCCAAAACTTTGAAATATGAAACATTTGGTTTTCTTAAATGATAAATTTCAAAAGATACCTTGAAAGTATTTTTACACAAATAAATACGATTTGATATGTAGCATGCAGTGTTTACGGCCTCGGCTCATAGATATTGAGGGAGGTCATATTCACTTATCATAGTCCTAGCCATCTCTTGAAGGGTTCTATTCTTTCTTTCTACAAATCTATTTTGTTGTGGAGTTCTAGGACATGACATTTCATGCTTAATTCCTTTTCATCACAATAAGTCATGAAGAGTTGGTTAAAAACCTTTTTCTTTTTCAACTCTTTTTTGAAAAATCTTAAAGTTTGATCTTTGTGTTCCAAAAAGAAAACCCAAGTGAATCAGAAAAATCATCAACTAAAATAAAAGCATATCTACTACCATTTAAGCTTTTAGTTTTAGTTGGTCCAAAAGGATCCATGTGAATTAATTCTAATGGCCTAGTTGACATGATATCCTTAATTGGTTTGAAAGAAAACTTGGTTTGTTTCCCAAGTTGGCACGCACCACAAATGCGGTCTTTTTCAAACTTCAAGTAAGGAATATCCTTCACCAATTTCTTAGAATTAATCCTAGCAAGATGATCAAAAGATACATATCCTAATCTTCTATGCCAAAGCCAAGAAGTCTCATCAAAAACATTCAAGCATTTAGTAGAACAATCCAAATTAAGCATGTCAATGATATAGACATTATTATCACGAAATCCGGTGAGAATACAATCATCGGTTTTACAATCAAAAATTTTGCAAGATGAAATCATCAAACACACTTTAAGACCACAATCACAAAGTTGACTTATACTAAGCAAGTTATGTTTAAGTCCATCAACAAGAACAACATTTTCTATAATAGGAGATGCACCAATTTGAATGTTACCTATACCGATGATAGTGCCCTTGGAATCATCTCCGAAGGTGACGGTGCCACCTTCAACGTACCTTGATAGGGTTGTAAAGTTGTTGATATCCCATGTCATATGTCTTGAACAACCACTATCAAGGTACCACCGCTCCTTACGTCTTGGAGCCTTGGTGTGTACCTACATCAAATAATTTAGGACTTGATTTTGGTACCCATATTTTCTTGGGTCCTGAAGTGTTAGTGTCATGAACCCACACAAGATTATTAGATCTATTCATTTGATCATAGCAAAATTTAGCTAAGTGGCCATTTCGACCACAATAAGTACATCTATAAACTCTTCCATATTTAAATGCATAATGAGTATGTGGCTTACTAGCATGTGACTTGTGTGCATGAGTAGTTTTAACATGTGAAGTGTTGACATGGTGAGCATTTTTAGCATGGGTTGTTTTATCATTCTTAACATGTGGAGTGTGCTTCTTTGAAAACGTTTCCTCAAATTTCTTAGTATTAAAAGCACAATCTTTTAAAACATTTTCAAAATCAATAATTCTAGTTTTTAACAAAGAAAATTCATTTTCATCAACTTTTAGAAATTCAGCTTTACAAGCAACTTTATGAGCATCAAATTCTCTTTTAGTTGAAATAAGATTAGAAGAAATTTCTTCCTTTTCTTTTGAAACAACTGCAAGTTGGTTTTTAAGCAACTCAATTACCTTTTTCAATTTAGAACATTCTACCTTTTTATCATCAAAGCTTTCAGAAAGTTCAACAAAAGCATGTTCTAGCATTTCTCTACTTATTTCATTTTCTTCATCAAGAGGTTGAGTGGTTACCTTGGGTGTGTTTGCCATGAAACACATATTTGCTGTGTCCACCTCATCTTTGGACTCGCATTCCGAATCCCAAGTGGCCTTGTATGCCTTCTTTTCAACTGGCCTCTTTTGCTTTAAGGAAGAAGTCATCTTTTTCTTGAAGTCGGGACAATCGGCCATGATATGTCCGGGTTTCCGACAATTGTAGCAAATGATTCTTTTCTCCTCCTTCCCTTCCCATTTCTTTCTATAGTTAAGTTTGTTCTTACGGTACATCTTCTTCACATTTCTCACTAGGAGAGATAGCTCCTCATCCTCTTCTTCATCTTTATCATCGTCATCAATGGTAGAGGAAGACTTGAAAGCTATGGATTTCTTCTTTTAAGGTACCGCTTCTTCTCTTGCCTTCTTTTCCATCTCATGAGTCTTAAGGTTTCCAATAAGACTTATGAGATCCATTTCATCTTTATCATTCAACTCCTTTAAGGTGGTAGCCTTGATCTCCCATGATGAAGGAAGAGCTCGAATCACTTTGCGCACCTTTTGGTCGTTGCTTATATCATCACCTAGAGAAGAAAGAGTATTGGTAATCTTAGTAAACTTGGTAATCATAGAATCAATAGACTCATCTTCAAGCATTTGAAACTTTCATATTGGGACCTCAAGAGATCTATTTTAGCTCTCTTTACTTGTGATGTCCCCTCGTGTGTGACCAATAAGTGTTGTAAAATCTCATAGGCAGATTGGCAATGTATAACCCATGTAAGATCATCCTCATTCAAGGCGGTGAGAAGGGAATTTTGAGCCTTAGAATTAGCCTCATATTCTTTGTAGGTAAAGTCGGACCAAGTGCTCTCCTCACTATCGGGTCTACTATAGGGTTTGGTCAAGGATTTACCAACTAAACTACCTAAGGATTGTAGAAAGATAGTCATCCTAACCTTCCAAATGGGAAAATTGAGTCCATCAAATTTAGGAGGGGTCTTAATGTTGTCGGCCATTTTTACTAGTGTATGAATGAAAGAATGCAAATAGTGATTAGCAAATTTTAGGATCTCTCTAAGGATGTGAAGCCAAAAACTAGAGTCTTAGCTCTGATACCAATTGAAATCACCTAGAAGGGGTGAATAGGTGATTATGCTAATCAATGCACAAATTAAAAATGTTATGATGCAACGATCACCCAAAACAAGACTAGAAGCCGAATACCCGTGAAGGGCTCTGAACTTCTTCCTCGTGATTCCTCTAGATAAGAGTTTGAGGTGCGTATTGCAATCATATTGTATGAGTATTTGATCGACAATATGAATATGAAACAAGTGTATATAGCAATGAATATGTAGAGCAAGTGTTGGCCCAAGAGGTTACACTCTCCAATTGTTTTGTGTTTTGATGATGACAAACCAAATATGAGCTATTGGTACTAACAAGTTTGTTAAGATAAGTTTCAGGTTTGTACCATGTTTAGAGACCATTCGCTTAGCTATTGCAAGAACTTCTAAGTTCCACAAAGCAAGAAAGGCAAATTGCACATCAAGGAAGGATCATAGAAGAGAAGGCACTAGCAAGGCATTGGATGGCTCAAAGACTTGAAGATAGCACAAGAAGTCTTCATGTAATTTGTTTTTCAGTTTATAGTTTGTTAAAGAATAGTGGATAGGTTTGAAGCTCTATCACACACGTTTTTGCGCACATGCTCATTTCAAAATAATTTCTTATAAATTATACAAAAATATTTTGCATACAAGATTTTGCCTACAGATATATGTTTGTGTTTTATACTAATCCCTGTTCAAAAGTATTTTTGATAAAATCAAAATCCTCTTTTATTTCTTTTTAATTTGGCTTTTTGACCTGATCCGGTCGACCGGGTCGGTCGACCGAGCCTATGTCAGTCTGGTCCGGTCGACGGACCAGTCGACCGAAGTCCTGGCAGCTGCACGTATCCGTGTGCACGTCTGTCGGTCGACCGGGGCGGTCGACCGGAATATTTATTTTTGTCACAGTTTGTATCAGTCGACCGGGTCGGTCGACCGATAGCCTGTAACGGTCAAATTTTTATACTGCCGGTCGACCGGCCCGGTCGACCGATCCGACCGTTTGAACAGTAACGGGCAGATTTTTAAGGGCTGTTTATTTGTCTTTTGTGTTTTAAAAATCCGTTTAAGGATATATTTGATCTAATTACCTCCTAAATATCAGTAATTATGTTTTATCCCTAAACCCTAGCCTCTCCTATAAATAGGGGTGTTTGGGGAGAGATTGGTTACAACAACAATCTTTGCAAAAATTCAAAAGATTAAGGCTTTCAAAGTTCTTGGTTTGTGCTAAATTCTCTCAATTTTCTGAAGAGTTTTCAAAAGTTTTTCTCTGATTTCAATTCTTTTCCTTACACAAAAAGAGCTTCAATTCTACTCATTATTCTCTAAGGACTTTTGTAAGGGAAGAGATTTTTGAAAGAGAGAGTTTGTGGTCTTTTGACTACCAAGGAAATCACTTGTTCTTGAGATTGTAGGAGTTGGGTACTCCATTGTAATTGTTCTTTGTGATAGTGGAAGTAGCTAGAATCCTTCTGGGGAAGGCGGGGAGTAGAGCTGGGTGCTCGAACCTCGATAACATATCCTTGTGTTTGCGATTGGTTTACATTCTTGCTAATTCTTACTCTATATTGCTTGCTCTTATTATTTACTCATCATATCATTGTCATACTTACTTTCTAGCATTCATCTTGTGATTGTTGTAGCTTCAAATTTTAATTTGCCCTTGATTAGCATTGTCACCTATTCACCCCCCCTCTAGGTGACTTTTCAATTGGTATCAGAGCTTGGACTCTAGGTTTGGCTTAACATCCATAGAGAGATCCTTAAAATATTGCTAATCAACATTTCCATTCATACATTCATACACTAGTAAACATGCCGACAACATTAAAAACCCACCTAAATTTGATGGACTCAACTTCCCTATTTGGAAGGTTAGGATGACTATCTTTTGCAATCACTAGGTAGTTTAGTGGCTAAGTCTTTGACCAAACCCTATGTAGCACCCAATGAAGATGAGAGCACTTGGTCCGACTTCAACTTTAGAGAATATGAGGCTAACTCAAAAGCCCAAAACTCCCTTTTAACCGCCTTGAATGAGGATGACCTTACACGGGTAATTCATTGCCAATCCGCCTATGAGATTTGGCAACACTTATTGGTCACACATGAAGGGACTTCACAAGTCAAGAGAGCTAAGATAGATCTCTTGAGGTCTCAATATGATTCATTCAAAATGCTTGATGAAGAATCCATTGATTGTATGATTACTCGTTTCACTAAAATTACAAATGGACTTTCTTCATTAGGTGACGTCATCTCAAATGATCAAAAGGTGCGCAAAGTGATACGGGCTCTTCCACCATCTTGGGAGATCAAGGCCACCACCTTAAAGGAGTTGAACGACAAGGACGAGATGGACATCATTAGTCTCATTGGGAACCTAAAGACCCATGAGATGGAGAAGAAAGCAAGAGATGAGGCAACTACTTCAAAGAAGAAATCCATTGCCTTTAAGACTTCATCCACCAATGATGACGATGATGAAGACGAAGAAGAAGATAAGGAGCTAACCCTACTTGTGCGGAATGTCAAGAGGTTGTACCGAAAGAACAAGTTCAACTTCCGGAGAAGATTCGAAGGCAAAGAGGAGCGGAAGATCATATGCTACAATTGCCGCAAACCCGGACATATCATGGCGGATTGTCGGAGTTCAAGAAGAAAATGACTTCCTCCTTCAAGCCAAAGAAGCCGGAGGAAAAGAAAGCCTACAAAGCAACATGGGATTCGGAAAGCGAGTCCGAAGAGGAGGTGGATCAAGCTAAATATGTGTTTCATGGCAAACACACCTAAGGTAACCCCTCAATCCCATGATGATGAAGATGATGAACTAAGTAAGGAAGTTCTAGTACATGCATTTGTAGAACTTTCTGAAACTTATGATAATAAGAAACTTGAATGCTTAAAATTACAAAAAGAAGTTGCTTTTCTTAAAAATCAACTTGCCATTGTTTCTAAAGAAAAAGATGACATTTCTTCTAATTTCATTTCCATGCAAAAAGAATTTGTGCCTACAAGAGTGCTTGTAAGGCAAAATCTCTATTATTGATGAAAAAGAAATCTCTTCTTTTAAATCCAAAATGAATGATTTTGAAAAAGTGTTAAATGATTGTGCTTTTAATACCAAGAAACTTGAGAACATGTTTTCTAAGAAGCCCACTTCACATGCTAACACTTCACAAGCTAAGAATTCTCATGCTCACAATGCCATGCTCACAAATCACACACTCATATGCATTTAGATATGGTAGAGTATATAGATGCACATATTGTGGTAAACATGGACATTTAGCTAAGTTTTGTTATGATAAAATGCATAGTTCAAATAATCTTGTTTGGGTTAATGGCTCTAACCCTCATGGACCCAAGAAAATGTGGGTACCAAAATCAAGTCCTAAAATGTTTGATGTAGGTACACACCAAGGCTCCAAGACGTAGGGAGCGGTGGTACCTTGATAGTGGTTGTTCAAGACACATGACATGGGACATCAACAACTTCACAACCCTATCAAGGTACATGGAAGGTGGCTCCGTCACCTTCGGGGATGATTCCAAAGGCACCATCATCGGTATCGGTAATATTCAAATTGGTTCATCTCCTATTATAGAGAATGTTGTTTTAGTAGATGGTTTAAAACATAATTGCTTAGCATTAGCCAACTTTGTGATCGTGGACTTAAAGTTGTTTTTGATGATTCCTCATGCAAGATTTTTGATGTTAAATCCGATGTTTGTATTCTTACGGTTTCGTGATAATAATGTTATATTATTGACATGCTTAATTTAGATTGTTCTACTAAATGCTTAAATGCTTTTGATGAAAATTCTTGGCTTTAGCATAGAAGATTAGGACATGCATCTTTTGACCATATCTCTAGGATTAATTCAAAGGAATTAGTGAAGGGTATACCTTGCTTGGATTTTGAGAAAGACCGCATTTGTAGTGCGTGCCAACTTGGGAAACAAACCAAGTCTTCCTTTAAACCAATCAAGGATATCATGTCAACTAGGCCTTTAGAATTAATTCATATGGATCTTTTGGACCAACTAAAACTAAAAGTTTAAATGGAAGTAGATTTGCATTTGTTTTGGTTGATGATTTCTCCCGTTTACTTGGGTTTTCTTTTTGCAAAATAAAGATCAAACTTTTTCTCCTTTTAAGATTTTTCGAAAAAGAGTTGAAAAAGAAAAGGGTTTTCGATTTTGAGAATAAGAAGTGATAGAGGTGGTGAGTTTATTAACCAACTCTTCATGACTTATTGTGATGAAAAGGGAATTAAGCATGAAACGTCTTGTCCTAGAACTCCACAACAAATGGAGTTGTAGAAAGGAAAAATAGAACACTTCAAGAGATGGCTAGGACAATGATAAGTGAATATGACCTCCCTCAATATTTATGGGCCGAGGCCGTAAACACCGCATGCTATATATCGAATCGTATTTATTTATGCAAAAATTCTTCAAAACATCATTTGAAATGTATCATTCTAGAAAACCAAATGTTGCATATTTTAAAGTTTTGGATGCAAGTGTTTTGTTTTAAATACTAAGGATAATTTGGGTAAATTTGATGCTAAGGCTTATGAGGCTATCTTTGTTGGATATTCCTCTACTAGCAAAGCATATAGAGTTTTCAATAGATCTACACTAACCATTGAAGAATCCATGCATGTTAAATTTGAAGAATCTAATGTGGTTGTTGAGAATGTTGTAGAGATTGAACCACTAGGTGAAGACATGGAGAGACTATCCTTGAAGGACTCACCCGCTCAAGAAGAAAAGCTAGATCCTATTGGTGAAGTTCAAGAGGATAAGGAGGAAAGCACTCAACCGCTTCCTAAAGCTTGGAGATACGCTACAAATCATCCTAAGGAGCTCATCTTGGGTGATGCATCTAAAGGAGTCACAACGCGCTCCAAACTCCATGACATTTGTGGTAACTTTGCTTTTATTTCTCATTTTGAACCCAAAGGCATTCTCGAAGCCGAGACGGACCCATATGGTTGCTTGCCATGCAAGAGGAACTCAATCAATTTGAGCGCAACCAAGTTTGGCACCTTGTTCCTAAGCCCCACGATAGACCAATAATTGGTACTAAGTGGATCTTTAGAAACAAGATGGATGAGTCCGGAAATGTCATTAGGAATAAAGCTAGGTTAGTGGCCCAAGGTTACACTCAAGTTGAGGGAATTGACTTTGAGGAGACCTTTGCACCCGTAGCACGGCTTGAAGCCATACGGATGACACTAGCTTTTGCATGTTTTAAAAATTTTAAACTTTTTCAAATGGATGTAAAAAGTGCATTTTTAAATGGTTTTATTAATGAAGAAGTTTATGTTGCTCAACCTCCCGTTTTATTGATCATGTTCATCCCGATTTTGTTTTTAAACTTGATAAAGCTTTGTATGGATTGAAACAAACTCCAAGAGCTTGGTATGAAAGGCTTTCTAGTTTTCTCATTTCAAATGATTTTTTTAAAGGCAAAGTAGACACAACTCTTTACTAAGCATGTTGAGAATGATATTTTAATTGTGCAAATTTATGTTGATGATATAATTTTTGGATCTACTAATGAGCTTTTGTGCAAGGATTTTGAAAAGGTAATGCAACTAGAGTTTGAAATGTCTTCCATGGGTGAGCTTAATTTCTTCCTTGGACTCCAAATCAAGCAATTGCAAGACGGAACTTCATTAACCAAGCCAAGTACGCAAAGGAGCTAGTAAAGAAGTTTGGGCTTGAAGGATCAAAGGCTTGCAACACTCCAATGGCAACTACAACCAAGCTTGATAAGGACGAACAAGGTAAAAATGTTGATATTAAATTATATAGAAGCATGATAGGAAGTCTTTTATATTTGACGGCAAGTAGGCCGGATATCATGTTTAGTGTGTGTCTTTGTGCTAGATTTCAATCGTGTCCTAAAGAGTCTCATCTTATTGCGGTAAAACGCATTATTCGTTATATTAAGGGCACAATTGGAATGGGTCTTTGGTATCCAAAAACTATAGATTTTTCAATGACTAGTTATTCGGATGCCGATTATGCGGGTTGTAGAGTAGATAGAAAGAGTACTAGTGGGACATGTCAATTTCTTGGTAATTGTCTTGTTTCATGGTCCTCTAGGAAGCAAAATTCCGTAGCTCTCTCAACCGCCGAGGCGGAGTATGTTGCCGCGGGGGCCTGTTGTGCACAAGTCCTTTGGATGAAACATACTCTCCTTGATTTTGATTTGCACTTTGATCATATAAAAATATTTTGTGATAATACTAGTACTATTCACATGACCAAAAATGCAAATCAACATAGTAAGACCAAGCACATTGAGATTAGATATCACTTTCTTAGAGATCATTTTGAGAAAGGTGATATAGATATTGATTATGTTTCCACGGATTTACAACTAGCCGATATTTTCACTAAACCTCTTGATTTTGCTAGATTTTCGTTTATTTGTGGAGAACTTAATGTTTGTATTATTGAATAAACATGTTTTTCATAACCTTTTTGATGTATGACAAAAAGGGGGAGAATAAGTTTACATGGACAAAAATAAGTTCATTTGGTCTTGGTTCCATATGAATTTATATGTTTTATTGTTTTGTTTTTATGAGTTTTTGTGTTTTAAATAAATTCTTGTGTTTTAGTTATTTTTGGTATTTTGGTATCAAGAGAAATTTTTGTTTTAATTGGTTTCAATAATTGGTGCATCATTTCAATTATTGGTTTCTAGAGCATACTCTTGTGTTTTATGTATAGCATAATTTGAGGGGGAGTTTTCTCCTACCCTATATTTTTGTTAATAGCCTATTTGTTTTGTCATCATCAAAAAGGGGGAGATGTTGGCCCAAGAGGTTACACTCTCCAATTGTTTTGTGTTTTGATGATGACAAACCAAATATGAGCTATTTGGTACTAACAAGTTTGTTAAGATAAGTTTCAGGTTTGTACCATGTTTAGAGACCATTCGCTTAGCTATTGCAAGAACTTCTAAGTTCCACAAAGCAAGAAGGCAAATTGCACATCAAGGAAGGATCATAGAAGAGAAGGCACTAGCAAGGCATTGGATGGCTCAAAGACTTGAAGATAGCACAAGAAGTCTTCATGTAATTTGTTTTTCAGTTTATAGTTGTTAAAGAATAGTGGATAGGTTTGAAGCTCTATCACACACGTTTTTGCGCACATGCTCATTCCAAAATAATTTCTTATAAATTATACAAAAATATTTTGCATACAAGATTTTGCCTACAGATATATGTTTGTGTTTTATACTAATCCCTGTTCAAAAGTATTTTTGATAAAATCAAAATCCTCTTTTATTCTTTTCATTTTGGCTTTTTGACCTGATCCGGTCGACCGGGTCGGTCGACCGAGCCTATGTCAGTCTGGTCCGGTCGACCGGACCAGTCGACCGAAGTCCTGGCAGCTGCACGTATCGTGTGCACGTCTGTCGGTCGACCGGGGCGGTCGACCGGAATATTTATTTTTGTCACAGTTTGTATCAGTCGACCGGGTCGGTCGACCGATAGCCTGTAACGGTCAAATTTTTATACTGCCGGTCGACCGGCCGGTCGACCGATCCGACCGTTTGAACAGTAACGGGCAGATTTTTAAGGGCTGTTTATTTTTGTCTTTGTGTTTAAAAATCCGTTTAAGGATATATTTTGATCTAATTACCTCCTAAACATCAGTAATTATGTTTTATCCCTAAACCTAGCCCTCTCCTATAAATAGGGGTGTTTGGGGAGAGATTGGTTACAAACAACAATCTTTGCAAAAATTCAAAAGATTAAGGCTTTCAAAGTTCTTGGTTTTGTGCTAAATTCTCTCATTTTCTGAAGAGTTTTCAAAAGTTTTTCTCTGATTTCAATTTCTTTTCCTTACACAAAAAGAGCTTCAATTCTACTCATTATTCTCTAAGGACCTTTTGTAAGGGAAGAGATTTTTGAAAGAGAGAGTTTGTGGTCTTTTGACTACCAAGGAAATCACTTGTTCTTGAGATTGTAGGAGTTGGGTACTCCATTGTAATTGTTCTTGTGATAGTGGAAGTAGCTAGAATCCTTCTGGGGAAGGCGGGGAGTAGAGCTGGGTGCTCGAACCTCGATAACATATTGTGTTTGCGATTGGTTTACATTCTTGCTAATTCTTACTCTATATTGCTTGCTCTTATTATTTACTCATCATATTCATTGTCATACTTACTTGCTAGCATTCATCTTGTGATTGTAGTAGCTTCAAATTTTTAATTTGCCCTGATTAGCATTGTCACCTATTCACCCCCCTCTAGGTGACTTTTCAGCAAGTACAATGAAGCAATGAATATAAAGCAAGAAATTAAAGCAAGTAAACCAAACGCAAACACCGAGAATTTTTTCGAGGTCGAGCACCCAGCTCTACGTCCCCGCCTTCACCCAGAAGGATTTTAACCACTATAACTTCACAAAGAGTTACAATCACACGGAGTACCCAACTCCACAATCTCAAGTACAAGTATTCTCTTGATGATCAAAAGACCACAAACTCTCTTTTGAAAAATCCTTTTCCCTTACAAAAAGCCCTGTAGAACAATGAGTAGGATGAAGCTCTAGTATGTAAGTGGAAAAAGAAAATGAATTTTGAGAGAGCTTTGAAACAAAAACTTCAGAAATGAGAGAGATTTTTCAGTACAAAAACCAAGAACAAAAACTCTTTGATAGCCTTTAAACTTTGAATATTTTTTGAAATGATTATTGTTAATCCCAAACCCTAATCACCCCTATTATAGGATAGAGCTAGGGATTAAAGGGTAAACTAATACATAGGTAATTTAGGAAGTATTGACCCAAAACCAGCCCCTAAATCGTTTAGAGACAAAAAGGATAATTTAAAAGTGTTTTAAAAGTAGTCGTTAAGCTGAAAAACCAGCCTCGGTCGACGGCCGGTCGACCGGGTTTTCAAAAAATAGAGTCGTTGCAGGCCACGGGTCGACCGTCCTGTCGACCGCAACAAACAAAGAGTCACTGACTTTCAGTCGGCCGCAAGGTCAGTCGACCGAAAATGGGTTCCGGTCGACCGAACCGGTTCGACCGGGAAACGTGCACATATGCACGCAACAACGGTCAGAATCCCGGTCGACCGAGTCGGTCGACGATCTGACCTGACATAGTGTCGTCGACCGGCCGGTCGACCGCCTCAGGTCAAAACTGAAATTTGAAAAGGATTTTGAGGAGTTTTTGATGGTTTACAAAATAGTTTTGATCAGAACTATGTATAATACACAAAATTGAGTTATAAGTAATAGACTATATTTAAAATAATTTGTATATATATAGGATAAATTTTTAGAAAAGACTGAAAATCACCTAGAGGGGGGGTGAATAGGTGATAATGTTAATCTAATGAACTTAATGCGGAATTAAAAAACTAATTGCAACTACAACAATAGATGCACACACAAGCAAGTATATGATATAGCAATTTGCACAATGTAAAGAGAGAGAGAG